>PITA01007152.1:0-94074 GCA_004023965.1 Spilogale gracilis
ACCAGTTTGGGAGGGGAAGATGCAAAGTTGTGCCAGGTGTACCGATAAGATTGTCTCTGGTTTAGTGACCTCCTTTAGGCTTGGATGAATGAATGCAGAAAGAAATGAATGGATGAATAAGAGGATGCCTACATTAGCCAATGGTTCCGTGCATCAGAATCATCTGTGGGGCGTGTTAAGACACATATCTAGGGCCTCATCCCCAGAGTTTCTGATTCAGTCTAGAAGGGACCTGAGGCTTTGCATTTCTAACAAGGTCCAAGTCAGGCTGCTGGTCCGGGAAGCACACTTTGAAAACCACTGGCATTGGCCATCAGTGGGAACCCCCTTAGGCCTTGATTGTTGTGGCTGAAAACTTTCAGCCTGGGCCTGCCAAGTAGCACTCACAGGTGCAGTCTAGAGTGAATTCCCTGGCTTGGTGGTTGGGGAGCTATGAGTGGGTTTCCCACTTTACCACCCAGCGAACTCTCCTGAGTAGTGTTACGGTGTTAGATTTGAGAGTTAGAGGTGTGTGTGTACATCTGTGCTGCTCCAGTGACAGGCATTGCTGTCCCTTTCCACACTTCCAGTGCTGACTGCTGACCTTCTCCAGGGTCTCTCTCGACTTCTTCCCTAAATTCTTGGGAGTTTCCTTACCAAACAAGAGGCCTCAAACACCTTTGAGCACAGGTCTCAGGCAATCCTTTCCTGGCATTTGGTGACATCTAGTGGCTAACTGGAGAATCTATGTTCCTACTTGCAGAATGTTCTGGAAAATTGAGCAACATAGACAGCAAAAACACCTACTTGTCAACTCCTTAAGAAAGGCTCCGTAAAGGAGCTTAGGAGGGGAAGATAATGACTGGCTCAGTATGACATGAGTCAAAATGGATTTCTTGCTCTCTTGGCAGCTGTGACAGAAATTAGAAGTCATTAAAGAATCTCAAATTACCTTTTACCATACCCTCAGTGTGCATGATTTACTAGAAATAATACTCAATAAAAAGTATCCATGAGTAAAATTGAGTCAGGTAATACCAATTTGGTATTTGCTTCCCCTCTCAGAGCATTTCTCTGGGCCCCAAGCTATAAGCAGAGCCAAAGATAACAAACCATTTCCTGGCTGGTCAGGAGATCCACAAAAGTTCAGGAGCAGCTGGTAGTGACCTGAAGGCATCCAGGCCTGAAGGTCATTGAGAGGTGTAATTGTTAACAGCAGCTACATATGCAGAAATGTAACCCCTGGTGTCACAGGCGTTTGAAGTCCTCTTGGGAGGTGCAGAATATTGTAAACAATCATATGCAACTGTACTTTAACAGAAAGCTTAAATTACTTGTTACAGGAATGTAGGGGAGGCAATCAGGAATCACAAAGGAAGCTGCTTCAGAGGAATGCCACAAATGTGGTCACTGAAACCAAGAGCATCAGCAGATCCTAAACACAAACCCAGAATTACCGAATTTCAGAAACTCTAGGAGTGAGGCCCAGTAATCAATGTTTTTACCAGCCCTGCACATGATTCTGGGTCACATTAAAGTTTGAGAACCAATGGTTAACAAGCTTTTAACTGCCCTGAAAAACCTTAAAGGATGTTTAGAGACTTAGAGACTTAATTCACAGAGACTGAATTATTTATAACACAGGTTTCATAAAGGTGACTTAGACCTTCCATTTATGATTAAGTGAAAGGAATGGGGCTTGTTTTTACTCCTTGGCTTTTGGAGAATGCTGTCTTGATAAAGTCCAGTCTCCAGAGTTGCTCAATAGTCCTATGGACATGCAGATGGGAGGTTTAGAAACAAAAAATACTCCACCTCAATCTTAATACAGAAATTAAAATAGCGATGGGATACTGTTTTTTCAACTAACAAATTAGCCAAGATTAATAATAATAATAGGGGGGCACCTGGGTGGCTCCGTTGTTAAGCCTCTGCCTTTGATTCAGGTCATGATCCCTGGCACATCAGGCTCCATACTCAGCAGGAAGCCTGCTTCTCCCTCTGCCCACTCCCTCTGCTTGTATTCCCTCTCTGTGTCTGTGTGTGTCAAATAAATAAAATCTTAAAAAAAAGAATATGCATCACTGAGGAGGCAGGGGCAGAGTGGAGGGCATGCATACACTCCTGGTGCAAACACAAAATACCATCTTTCTGATAATGCAAATCAAAAGCCTTAAAAATGTGGGTACCTTTGACTCAGCAATTCCACTTCTAGGCATATAGTTTATGCAACAATATATGTGTAAAGATACTGTGTTTATAAAAATTTAAAACTTAAAGGGCAGAGGACTTGTAACAGAGAAATGGTTCGGGATGCCTGGGTGGCTCAGTCAGTTAAGGGTCTGCCTTCAGCGGGGGTCATGATCCCGGCGTCCTGGGATCCAGTTCCACATCAGGCTCCCTGTTCAGCAGGGAATCTGCTTCTCCCTCTGCTTGCCTCTCCCCCTGCTTGTGCGCTCTCTCACAAATAAATAAAACCTTAAAAAATGGTTCATATGGAGGTGCCTGGGTGGCTCAGTTGGTTAAGCGACTGCCTTCGGCTCAGGTCATGATCCTGGAGACCCGGGATCGAGCCCCACATCGGGCTTCTTGCTCAGCGGGAAGCCTGCTTCTCCCTCCCTCAGTCCCTCTGCTTGTGTTCCCTCTCTGGCTGTGTTTCACTCTGTCAAATAAACAAATAAAATCTTAAAAAAAAGTGGTTCATATGAACGGGAAGAAATCAGAGACAGAGACAAACCATGACACTTTGGACTCCAGGAAACAAACTGAGGGTTACAGAAGGGAGGGGCTTGAGGGGAGTGCAGTAACTGGGTGTTATATGCAACTAATGAATCACTGAACACATCAAAAACTAATGTACTATAAGTTGGCTAACTGAACATAATTAAAAAATGGTTCATATGATAGAACATTTAAAAAAGTCACACTGTACAAGATTATTTTCCAGTTTTTAAAAGGAAGATTTATTTAACAAGTTTCACTTAGTACAATACATCTAATGGAAATCACAATACAAGGAAAGATTTAAATCAAAGCCTCAGAATCTCATACAAACAACATGACCAAACTCCTAAGGTATTGGTATTACATCTCAAAATTGCCCCAGATCTTAAAAAAAAAAAAAAGTGTACACTCACGTGCCTTACAGGATATTAAACCAAAAAGCTAGAATTAACAAACATGCCAAATGTTTTCACTTTGAATCGTAGACACAGCTCCTATATTTGAGTTTTACAGAAAAGCATGTTTCTCAACATGCATCCAAAGTTTTCAATGTGTTGTGGTATAAGAGCAACATTTAACGTAAGTGAAAGTGCTTTAACCTAAATACGCTTACTGCTTAGGTACACTCCTAAAACATAACTAACTTGAGGAAAGCTGAAAATTGTTTTAACAGTTATGGTCAATACTGAACGTTGTTATTATACCCTAGATGAATGTTTCAGTGTTTGAAATTACTGAGCTTGAAGTTGTAAAATCCTGACTTCCACTTTACAGTAAGCATGAATCACAAGCCTGTAATGCAAAACTGTTAAACTTAATTTCTGTTTTCTTTAAAAAAAAAAAGGAAAGAAACAAAGAAAGAAAAGAAAAAAGAGGAAGCTGACCAAGAGTGATCAGAATCAATCAATGCTATTTCCCATTTACCAATCATACTGGATATACTAGACATAACTCTCATTCTACAACTCCCATAAATGCAGAGCTTTTATTTCTGTAATAGGTGTCGAGTGTTCCTTCACCTAAGCGAGGTTTGACTGATAGTCACTGGAGTTTTCCTGCAGAACTTGGTCATATCCACTCATACTGCTCTGACCACCGTAACCACCTCCGTAGCCACCACTCAGCTGCTGACTAGCAGGACCCCCATAACTAGACTGGTTGGATAAGCCCATTCCTCCCATCATTTGACTACCATAAGCACCACCACTTGCCCCTGCTGTAGAATTCAAAAAGAGTTCTACATAGCTGTGGTCATATGCGCCCCCACTTGTTCCTGCAGTTGAATTCAAAAAGAGCTCCACATATCTGTGTTGCATATTAGCTTTGTCTTTTGCCATTGCTGCCACGGCATCTTCATGGGTAGCAAATTCAACATCTGCCTCACCAGTAACTCGGCCATCAGGTCCAATTTCAATGTGCACTCTCATGGGGTTAAGAGGTGAGAAAAAATTGTAAATATCATTCTCAGTGGCTCTGTAAGGTAATCCCCTCATGTGTACACAGTGCCCTGTGGTGCTCTGGAAACTGGACCCACCATCTCCATATCTATGATCAGACATTCCTGAAAAACAGTAATTGAGGTCTCTTCCAAATCTATCAGACCCAAAGCCATACCCATCATTATAGCCACCATAGTCATCATAGCCTCCATACCCTCCACCATAGGCACCACGCCTCATCCTTTCAAACCCTGCCCCTCTGCCAATGCTATTATACCCTCTGCCAGCCCCTGGCCTATCATAGGGACCTGGCCGCTGCATAGCCATGAGCTTTCGAGGGGGATCATAGTGGGTTCGGACTTCAGCTCGGCTACTCTTGAAGATCTCAATGTACCTGTGCCCTATTCTTTCCTTGTGTTTCTTTAAGGCCTTTTCAGCTATCTCCTGTGAAGCAAACTGCACAAATGCCTCCCCTGTGCTCCGCCCCTGAAAGTCCACCGGCAGCGTCATCCCATTTGGCACAATTTCCAACCCAGAAAAGAACTGAACAATCTCTTCCTTGCTACAGCCAAATGGGAGTCCTCTAAGCCGGACGAAGCCATCATTGGCAGTATCAGGACTATTTGGACCTGTATGCTTCAACACCCAATCCATTTCAACACTGTTAGACTTGAAAACTTCAACGTATCTGTGTCCCATGGTTTCTCTGTCCTTCTTCAAAGCCAATTTCACTTCATCTTCGGATTCAAGTTCGACAAATGCTTCACCGCTTGGTCTGCCTTCTCTGGTGTAGATGAAACGAATACCCGATGTGCCATTTTGGATTTTACAATCAGAAAAGAAGCGCATCACTTCATCAGCTGAGCAGGACCAGGGTAGGCCCCTGACCTTCACCACGAACCCCTCCCTGCCTTCTGTGCTCAGCATCATGGTGACTGTTGGGCTCTTGGTGGCAAGCTTGGCTCAATGCGATTTCGGTGTAGCTGAAAAAAATTAGAAGACTACTGTCATGGAAAAAATGTTCACAATACAGTAAGATTAAAAAAAAGCAAACTGGTAATGTAAAACTCACACAGATAATTTTCTAAAGCATTCATATAAACAAAAAAGACTACACCAAATTTTTATTTTGTTCACCCAACCACTATTTACTCAATACCTATTACACGTTGGATACTATTAATAGTGGTTACTTCTGGGCAGTAGGATTATGGGAACTTTTTGACTAAAGGAATATTTTCTTTGGACATCTCTGTATGTTCTAAGTTTTCTATACTAAACACATATTAACATCACAGTCAGAACATAAAAGGCATAAAAATCAACAGCCAACAAAATCACTGGAAGATGTGAATAAAGGATGGCTATCCCTGATTACATAAAAATGAAAAACTTCATTAAGCAAAAGGTAAGATTAAACAGAATTAAAAGACAAACAATACACGTAAGATACTTACACCAATACATTAATATCGTTATATAAAGAACTCATGCCAATTAGTAAAATCACGGAAATATTAAGGCCTAAGGGATAAATGGAAAAAAGACATTATGGGTAATTCACACCTTGTTTTTATATTTTTCAACTGCCAAGTCCAGTACTTGGCTTTGGGATACAAGGATAAATAAGCCCACAAAGGGTTTATGGTCCTACAGGAGCATTATACCTCTTTACTAAAGGCAAAAGGGCAAACAAATAGTTTCCCTGCTATGACAAACTTCTGGGCAGGGTGAAAAGGTGGTATAGAACGGGGACTAGGTGGTCAATTCTAACAGCTGGCACAGAACTGTTAAATAAGTTCACCAGTTCAAGAACCCACAAGTAAATTTAAAAAAATTACGAATGGAGCATAAAATAGGATGTGGCTCAGCAAGAGATAAAGCTGGCAAGGTAGTAGACATAAGATCCCAAAAACCTTGATAGACAAACACTAAGGCCCTTCTAATGGTTTTATACAGGGGAGTGAGGGTAAGGGGAGTGAGGGTAAGGGGAGTGAGGGTAGGGGAGTGGGTAAGGAAGTGAAGACAGAGAAGTGGGCAGGGGAGTGAGGGGAGGGAAGTGATGTAATCAGAGCCCTTTCAAATAATAGATCACCCTGGCAACGGTGTGGAACTCAAACAGAGGGAGTTGGTATGACACACAAGATCAGCTAGAAACCCAGTCACTTTGAGGCAGGCATAAGGGATTCACCTAAGGCAATAGCAGTTTGTTTGTTCGTTTGTTTCGAGATTTTATTTGACAGAAAGAGAGAGCGAGAGAAAGAGAGATCGCATGCGCGCGCGTGTGCCGGGGAGCACAGGAGCACAGGAGCGCAAGCAGGGGGACCAGCAGGCAGAGGGAGAAAAAGAAGCAGGCTTCCGGCTGAGCGAGCCCCCCCTCCGCATCTGGACCAGAGCAGAAGGCAGAGGCTGAGCCACCCAGACACCCTAAGACAATAGTAGTTTTAAAAAAAGAAAGTAGAGCGCCTGGGTAGCTCAGTGGGTTAACTGGCTGCCTTCAGCTCGGGTCATGATCTCAGGGTCCTGGGATGGAACCCCACCTGGTCGGGCTCTCTGCTCAGTGGAGAGTCTTCTTCCTCTTCCTCTATCCCTCCCCCTGCTTGTGCACATGTTCTATCTCTCAAATAAACAAAATCTTTAAAAAAATAAAGTAAAAAACACTGAAAAAATAAAATAATCATTAAAAATACACATATAAAGTAAAAAATAAAAAAAGAAAGATGTGGTCTACGCATTCAAAGCAGTGGATTCTGCAGGACTTGGTAACAGATTAAATACAGGGAGAATACAGATATAAGGACACAGGAGAGTTCTCTGGGAAATGTTCAAACCTCATAAATCATCAGGAATCCAAGTTAAAACCAGAATTAATCAACGTTTTTCACCTACCAAAACAGTGAAAATTAAACAGCAAGGATAAGGCAATGCTAATATTCGGGGTTCTTGAAAACTCCCAGAAGAGTGAAAGCAGATATAATGTTTCTGGAAAGCAATTTGGAAACATGTATCACACTTTTTGATACAGTAAATCCATTTCAGATTTGTGCCCTAAGAGATGACTGAAATTCAATGATTTACGGAACTACATATTCTTCAAAAGGTATTTTAGTAAGAAAATTATACACTTAATTCTAAAATTATACAAATATTTAATAACATGAGGAGCTACATATGCTATAATCTTATGAACCAAGATCACGACTGCATCATAATCTCAACTATGTGGAAAAAATATTTTTTTTTCCACAAATCCTTTGACCTTACTAAAATTCCTTCCAGGAACCTAGTCAACAGAAATACATATGTTCACTGTTATTGCACTGTTAGTAGTGGCTGCAAATTAGAAACCTAACTATTCAGTAATAGGGGAATGGCTGAATGAATTACAATATACTTTATTCCTAAAATGGATTCCTATGCAGCTGTTAAGAAAAAAGATCTGCCCTGACCTAGGAAGGTTTCCAAAATGTATTAAATAAAATATGCATAATTATGATCCTACTTATTTTAAAATTTAAGCACGAAGGTATATATGCATGTAAATGCATAGGAGATCTGAAAGCACATAATACAAATTTGTTTTCTGAGGAAACAGGAATTGGAGGAGAGTGAGGGAGAATTTCACTTTTTACCCAATATACTTCCTTACAGTTTTAATTATTAAAAATCACTGTCATTAGAACAAAATGTTAGCAAAATATATATACATGGGGAATGTGGCAAATGTTAACAGTGGCAGGTTTCTGGCTTTTTCAATGTTATTTTTTCAATTTTTTGTGCATTCTTTATTTTCTGTACAGATTAATTTTATTTCAGCAAAAAAATAAATTTAAATGTTTGCTTTTATAAAGTTTTCTAATTTTGTATATGTGTATGGCTTATCTGACATGGTCTGGAAACACTGGGCCTCTTGGAAAGAAAGTACAAAGTGTAATACCTACCATAAAACTACACTGAGGAGTCAACAAACATTTATTAATTGCCTATTATATGCCTGGCACACTGCATCTACAAATAACAGTCTCCCTATAAACCATCTTCAAGTTTGAGTGGCAGATTTATGGACTGGTTTTTTGCATGCCTTATCTCTTGGATGACCAATCCCATTTCATGTCCCTGCAGCACTCTAGAAATTAACATCCCCTCTTGTAGTGGCAAAGAAATTCTGCTTCATTACTGTATCTCCTAGGAAGGCCACCAGAACTAAGTTGCTGAAGTAGGAACCAGGATTCCATTTGTGAGTTAAGAAACTGTGTATTTATATGTGCGTTATACACATACTTTTTATACACCAGAATGCTGAGTAGCTACCTCCCGGTGATGAAATTACGTGTAATTTTTTAATTTATAGTATACTGTTGTTTTTTTTGAATGTTCAAAACTAAACATGTAGATTGTTATTATAAGTAGAAAAATAAACGTTAAATATTCAATTTAGTAAAAACATTTATTGAGCGCCTCCGTCGGGCACGCAGCATTTGCCTAGATGTGACTCTACAGATACAATTCACTCGGTGCCTCCCCCTACAGACAATCAGTGGGGACTAAGTGCCTGAATGGATGGACCAGTACTCTGGCCACTGGTCTCAATATTTGTTTTTCCTAATCCAGTGACGTGGTTTTCAAGCGTTTCCACCTTAGAGTTTCTCTTAAGGGTCCCTCGAGACCCGCCCAGACAGACAGATATACAAAAACACATACACAGTCACGAACGTCCACCATTTCCCCATTAGGCGCAGCAAAGGCGGCTTCCCGGCACTGAACGGGGGGGGGGGGGGGGGGGGGGGGGGGGGGGGGGAGGGGAAAGCAGGGAACGAAAAAGGCGGAGGCGGCCCGCGGATCCTGCTTTGGTCTTCAGCATCACCACCCCCTCGGGTCCCCAGTTCCCACCCACACACCAACCTCTAACGATACCGGATAATTTTCCTCCTTCTTCCCTCAAACGGCTTTAACGAGACGGTAGACGACGACCAGAACTACTTCTGCTCACGTAAGCGAGTGATCACGTGATCGCCTACGTCATGTGAGATAGCGGTCACGTGAGCAACTCTCGGCTTTGACTCTGGATCTCTAAAGTGCCTCACTTCCTTCTGGTATAGAAATAGGGCGGGCCAATATCAAGAAAGGAAGAGTGTAATTGGTTGCGATGCGTTTTACGTGACTGATCATTGGTCCGCCTCTGGGGATAACCGTCCCAGTTGCCTGAGAAACAATAACGTCATTATTTAATAACTCACCAGTGATTGGTCCGCCTCTAAAGTTAAACTTAAAAGCCCAGATTACGGGTGGAAATTTGTACTGCATTACGGTGGCTATGAAGCTGAAAAGCCGAGTGCAGCAGTCGGGCTTCCTGCTGGCACTTCGCTTCCTGGCCCTGGTTCTCTGGAACTTCCCTGGTGCTAGGGCCCTGGACAATGGTTTGGCGATGACTCCTACCATGGGCTGGCTGCACTGGGAGCGCTTCATGTGCAACACTGACTGCCAAGAAGAACCGGATTCCTGTATCAGGTATGAGAGATACTGAGTGCCCCCTTGCATTCTCCTTTCTGTGAGTTTGTCTTCTCTGTTTGGGGGGATAGAGGGTCGCAGAGGGAACATTTGAGCCTTAGGGAGGGCTCCCCTACTGCTGCTGCGTTTTTATCCCCAGCAAATGGCCCTGATTGGAAACCAGCCCTAGACTTTCTACGGTGTGACCCCTCCTGCGGTAGGAGTCGGGTCAGCAGCCCCTGCTTCTCCATCTCTCGGTGCTGAATCACCCAACTAGGGACTTGATCCATTCCATCCAGTTCTGTTCAGGCTCTTCTTGTGAACTGCTGTTCTGCCTGTGTCTGCGACGCACTGGTAATGACCACAGCTGGGGTGAGTAGGAGAGACAGAAGACTGAGACACGTGCTATTTCTTCTGCTTTTTGGGTCACGGTTCCTTGGCTGTAACTGAGAGGAATTTAAAGGAACCAGGGAGTCTCTGAGATATCCACACCCCTTCGCCCTTGAGTGTGGCATCTGGATAGAATGACCTGGAGGAACTTTATGAAGGTTCCCTGTGCTGTCCAAAAGTTCAGTGTTCCATAAACGGAAATGGCTTAAAGTGAAGAAGCAATTACCATTAATTTATATGGGAAATTTTTTGAGCATTCTCAGACCCAAAAAATAACCTCTCGACTTCGATGCACAAAATAAATAGAGATAAATCACAGATGCTCACAGACACAGTTCAAAGCTATGGTGACTTAATGCTGGGATGCTGAATGTACTTCCCATCACATATTTCTTTTTTGTCTTTTCCTTTTTTTTCTAAGTAGTGGTGGGTTTATTTTTATATCTGATAATAAAACTAATGTATGATAACTGCAAAAAACGTAGATAGTAAAGAAGAGTATAATGAAAAAGTTTTCTGACACAGAATAAACGCTTCACAGATGCAAATTATATGTATATAATTTATTTAAGCAACTTCCTGTTGATAGCTATTCAGGCTCTTCAGTTTTTTTTATTATTGTGAAGCTGTGTTAACCATCTTTTTACATCATAAGATTCTTTCCTTAGAGGTGTAATTACAGGATCCAAAGGTATGTTACATATCAAACTATTTTGTTACATATCAAACCATCCTCCCCAGAAGTTTTACAAATGTACATTCCCAAGAACAGTGTTTGAGAATGTCTGTTTCCCCACACCCTGGCTAACACTGCATTTTTGTCATTCTTTTAAAACTTTGCCAATCTGGTGTTTTTATTTCTACTTCATTAGTTTTGGGTTGAAATGTTTTGGGTTTGGTTTTGGGGTTGTGTGTGTATTTGTGTTTGGTCTGTCATATATTATGAATATGGTGGTTCCTGCTTATGTTGGTTTTTATGATTTCTGGCTCTGGCATCATGTTGAGAAAGTCTTTACCTACCTGAAGATAATGTAGTCACCTACATTTTCTAGGACTATTTTTATGGATTTTTAAAATATTTAAATCTTTAATCCACCTGGACTTTATTTTCCTGTAAGGAATGCCACATTTAATGTTTACTAAATTCCTGGGGTACCTGGGTGTCTCGGTCAGTTATGCATCTGCCTTCAGCTCAGGTGATGATCCTAGGGTCAGTGGGAAGCCTGCTTCTCCCTCTCCATCTGACCCGCCCCATGCAGGCATGCACGTGCTCTCTCACCCCCCTCTCAAAAAATGAATAAAATCTTTAAAAAATATGTATATACTAGATTCCATGGTACCAGATGGCTGGAAGGATCTCTTTCATAACTTTCTCTTTAATTCCATTGATTTGTGTATTCTAATGTTACTGGTACTGTACCAGCTTCATTTACCTTTTGTAGAATATTCATGTGTTTTATCTCTCAGGTGAAATTTTGAATCATGTTGCCAAGTTCCTTAAAAAGTCCTTTTGGGGTTTGTTCAGGGTTTTATTAAATGTGTGAGAGATGCCTGGGTTGCTAAGTAGGATTAAGCATCCTACTTTTGATCTCTGCTCAGGTCTTGATCTCAGGGTCATGAGTTCAAGACTCATATTAGGCTCCACACTGGGCGTGAGCCTACTTTAAAAATGTATAAAGGTGTGTTTTTTTTGTTTTGTTTTGTTTTTTTTTTTTTAAAGATTTTATTTATTTGACAGAGAGAAACACAGCCAGAGAGGGAACACAAGCAGGGGGAGGGAGAGAGGGAGAAGCAGGCTTCCCGCCGAGCAGGGAGCCCGATGTGGGACTCGATCTCAGGTCTCCAGGATCATGCCCTGAGCCGAAGGCAGTCGCTCAACCAACTGAGCCACCCAGGCGTCCCTAAAGGTGTGTTTTAATATTGAGTTTTCTTATCCCAGAGCAAAATAATGTCTCTCCATTTACTGAAATTATTTGGGAACATCATAGTTTTATGGATTCTGCACATGTCTTAAATTTATCTGTAGGTGTTTTCGGTTTTTCTGTTGTTTTGTTGTTGTTGTTCTTGGGAATGGTATCTTGTTTTTTTTTTTTTCCTAACAGGTTACTGTTGATATCTAAGGAAGCTGTTGATTATAGTAACGTCATAGTTTCTTACTTTACTGTATTGAACTTTCTTCTTAGTTCTCATTACCTTTTCAATTTCATGTATTTCTCATTCCCAATTGTTTGAGGCTCTCAGGGTGGAAATATTCAGCCACGGGGGAATAAAAAAAAGGGCCCAGTCCATTTTACCTTTCACTGACTAGTACTGAACTGGGTAGTAACTGGGTTGAAAAAAACTTGCAAAACCCCAAGATGCCTTATTTGTTTAATGAATTGCAATGATTTTTGGAATTTCTCTTTCAGTGAGAAGCTCTTCATGCAGATGGCAGAACTCATGGAGTCAGATGGCTGGAAGAATGCAGGTTATGAGTACCTCTGCATTGATGACTGTTGGATGGCTCCCAAAAGAGATTCAAAAGGCAGACTTCAGGCAGACCCTAAACGCTTTCCTAGTGGGATCCGAGGCCTTGCTGATTATGTGAGTATATAGATAATTCTCTTTCATCCAGGAGACTGTAAGCACTTTGGTACTGAAGCTTATTCAGAAAGACTAAGAAAGTAAAATAGCAGCTATTATCTGAATATCAAGTTATAAGGCTTATCAGGTGGAATTTTCATTCCATCAGCAGATCCTTGTTTTGCAATAGCTCTTAAGGCTAGTCTTAGAAGTTCTCCATTTGCTGAAACCATTGAATTCTCTAGAGGGAAAAGGGAACTTGGTTCTTGACATGTGTGCATATATTTCCATATGCTTTGAGCAGCTGTTACAGTTGTATGACGTAGATGACAGAAGGAATATATTCTGGAAATTAAGGAGTAATAGAGCTCTAGTTAAAGGCAATGAAGATAGATGTATTCAGTATACTGCAGTAGAGGAAAGAGCCAAGATCAATTTAAATACAACAAAGACAATTGGGGTTTTATAGTCAATGAGCAGACTTGAGGGGGGTCAGTGGATAGAAAATTACCAAGAGGAGACCTCAAGGACAAGAGGATTCTCACTAAAGGCAGGCAGGCCAAGGAATTAGACATGAAGGGCAGGGGATGAGAAACTTGATCAGATATCAAGGGTAAGGCGATGACTTAGCAGGATTCTTGCTGAAACAGCATGAGGCCTACTTGAGAAGAGGGCACAGAGGAGCCTAAGGAATGGTCATGGTGAGATTCTTGGCATAATTGTATCATTGCCAAGGAAAGATAACTTTTAGGATCCCATTAGAAAAAAAATGAGAGTGATAGCTTTCCCTTTAGTTCTGTATCATAGCTTACATATATAGTTTGAACTCAACAGCATTGGAGACTTTGTCTCCCAGCTAACTCACCTGAATAATTTTGGGGGTTTGTGAAAAAAGAAACCCCTGATACCTAGTGAGATAATACTTATCTGTGCCCTCAGCCTAGAGTAGTTCTTTCTACTTCATGATTGCCTTTCTATTGTGGTGATCCTTTTCTCTCATTTCAGGTCCATAGCAAAGGACTGAAGCTAGGAATTTATGCAGATGTTGGAAATAAAACCTGTGCAGGCTTCCCTGGGAGTTTTGGACACTATGACATTGATGCCAAGACCTTTGCTGACTGGGGAGTAGATCTGCTAAAATTTGATGGTTGTTACTGTGACAGCATGGAACATTTGGAAAAGGGTACGATTTAGCCCTGAGCAAAGGGAGGAACTTGGAGGCCACGGTAACTGGAGCATTCCAAAGAGCTCATCTTCACATTTTAAATGCTTAGTCACAATACTGGAAATAATTATTCTCAATGTGCCAGAGCTCCTACCTCTTTTATTTGTTTGTCCAATGCATTCATTCATTCATGCATGTAAAATCCATGCATGCCTAATTATGGCTAATAATGTGCACATTTCATTCAAAGGGGCTCCAAGTTCATTACAAATAGTAATTGTAATTTTCCATAACATCGCTTGGGGAAGCATCTGGAATGTCAGTCTGGGAGAAAAGAGTATATTCATTCCTGCCTTTCCTCAGTATATGCACCATCCCACACTACCTCCTGAGAAGAATCCCAGCAGTCTGGGAAGTACTAAACACAATTTAATCACAGAGCAGGCACCCGTCACTGCTGCTGGTTTAAAAATAAAACCAAGGCCCTTACAGGCAGCCTCTTTGTAAAATACAGAGCACCAGCTGAAAATTCCCTTCTTTCCCTTATTTTTTACCCATTGTTTTCTCATACAGGTTATAAGCGTATGTCCTTGGCCCTGAACAGGACTGGCAGAAGCATTGTGTATTCCTGTGAGTGGCCCCTTTATATGTGGCCTTTTCGTAAGGTGAGCTAGAGAGCACAGAATCCAACAGAGCTTTCCTGATAGATTTTCAGAACTTGAGAACAAAGGAGACAAAGGATCTCCTTCAGGTCCAGCCTTATTTAACAGGTTCATCCTACCATCTCTCTCAGGATCCAACCACTTCTCATCCTCTCCACTGCTGTAATTGGATTCTAATCTGGGAAATCAGTCATCTTTGATTCTTCCCTTTGTCCTACAGTTCATAGCCTATCCACCAGCAGTCCTATCAGTACTATCTACAAAACACATCCTGAATCAGCCCATTTTCCATCTCTGTTGTATCCACCCTGGTCTTCCACGCTGCTATCATCTCCACCCAGCCAGGTCCGTTTCTGCCATGCTGCCATCCATTTTCGAAGCAGCACCACAGTGATCTTTTTAAAATGTAAATCCTACTACTCCCCTGGTGAAAAAAGCCTTAACTGGCTTCCCATTGCATTTGGAATAAAATCACACTCCATTGATCTTGTCCTGGCCTCTAGCCTCCCCTTACTCTTTACCTGACTACACTGGGTTTTCTTTATTTCCCTCAAACACAGAAGCCTGCTTCTGCCTCAGGGACTTTATGCTTGTGTTTTGTTTTCTGCCTGGTACATTCCTCCTCCAAGATTTTTAAATGGCTGGCTCCTTTTAATGTTGAAGTCTCAAACCAAATGCCACATATTGGGACAGCGTTTCTCTACTCTAAAATAGCCCTCTATCCTCTACTCTAAAATAGCTCTCTATCCATTTATTCTTTATCACATGGATCAGCTGGGTTTCCTTGTAAGAACTTAGCACTGTATGAAGTTGTTTGTTGATTGGCTTATTGTCTGTCTCCCCCACTAGAATGTAAGCTCCAGGAGAGCAGGGACTTTGTTTGACTTTATCACTGTATCCCTAGCTTATGGTAAGTGTTGAATAATTATTTATAGAATGAATCCCTGTTCTTCCCTTCTAATCTCTGCAAAATATTCTCCCCTCTTTCTCAACATCGTAAACCTCTGATATTCTTTCTACAAACTTGTATTCGTTCCATTAACAAATTATCTACCTCAGATTCAGATTGCCTTATCCTATGCTTATTTGTCCTACGTAGTTTTGCAGCTTTTATTTTTTACTTACAGAGATCATTTTAATTATTTCTGATTACAGAGGTGATACATGTCCATTTTAGGAAGTGTGAAAATACAGTAAGTTGTGAAAAAAGTTAAAATCTTCCATAATCCCGACATTTAGGTACCATTTGGCAAATTCCCAGCATAAACAGTGTTAAAACCATTTTAAGGAGATATTTTTAAGTTATTTAGCCTACTTCTGAAGCTGACTTCTTACAATGAAATTCCATTGTAATAGGGAGTTAGCTCTTCTCATAGAGACCTTTAATCTGTACAGTAAAGAGGCTACAGGTGCCTCCTTTAAACTTGACTGTTTTCATCTTGCAAGAATGTTAATAGAAAGTAGACAGAAGAGTTATGTCTGTTTTCACAGCCCAATTACACAGAAATCCGGCAGTACTGCAATCACTGGAGAAATTTTGAGGATGTTTATGATTCTTGGCAAAGTGTAAAGAGTATCTTGGCCTGGACATCTTCTAACCAGAAGAGAATTGTTGATGTTGCAGGACCAGGGGGTTGGAACGACCCAGATATGGTAAGAACCTGAGCCCTCCTTGTTCAGGTCCGTGCAGTGGACCTGTTTACTATTTGATTTTTTTAAGGTAAATCAGAAGGGAAAATTCCTGGAAGCATGCCTTACCTGAGAATACTCAGAGCAGGGTGCCATAGAAAGTGGCTTCACTGTGTCTAGGCAACTTTTAAAATGTTTCACTTTTTAATTTAAATTCTTGCTCTTCTTTGTCCCAGTTAGTGATTGGTAACTTTGGCCTCAGCTGGGATCAGCAGGTAACTCAGATGGCCTTGTGGGCTATCATGGCCGCTCCGTTACTCATGTCTAATGACCTCCGACACATCAGCCCTCAAGCCAAAGCCCTCCTTCAGAATAAGGATGTAATTGCCATCAACCAGGACCCCTTGGGCAAGCAGGGGTACCGGCTTAGAAAGGTACAGTAATGTTCTATGGGAGAAAATAGGAATTGGCAAGGAACATACTTTCTTGCCTTCTAGTTTACAGTTCGTTCAAATGTTTGTGTTTAAGAGGGAATGGCTTTATACCCAAGTACCACTGTTGCCCTGGGCCTGAATTGGCTAAGAGGATGTTCATACTCGTCTTTTGAGAATATTTACTTTTAATCGGCTCCTTTCTTTGGCTAACCATTATTTCCAAAGCATGCTGTAGGATTTTTTTCCCCAGTAGTTCTGACAGTAATACTGAATGCCACTACCAATAAGGCAGCTTCTTGCTAGTTACCAAGCTCTCACACCTATTTGCTTGGCTTACTTTTCAGGAAGACAACATTGAGGTATGGGAACGCCCCCTCTCGGACTTGGCCTGGGCTGTGGCTATGGTAAACCTGCAGGAGATCGGTGGACCTCGTTTTCATACCATCTCTATTGCTTCCCTGGGTCAGGGGTTGGCCTGTATTCCTGACTGCATGATCACACAGCTCCTGCCTGAGAAGAGAAAGCTTGGGTTTTATCAGTGGACTTCAGATTTAAAAACCAAGATAAATCCCACAGGCACTGTTTTACTTCGGCTGGCAGCAACCTAGAGTACACTCAAAGCCTTCTCTAAAACGTGTATTTTGTTGTGGCCCCTGTGGCTCATCGGTTAAGTGTCTGACTCCATTTCAGCTCAGGTCTTTATCTCAGGGTCCTGAGTTTAAGCCCCTAATTCAAAAGGGAAAAAATGTGTTTTGTTGCCAAAGTGACTCCCCCACTGGTGTCTCCCTTTTCTTCCACTCCCACTTTAGCTGCCCTTCTTTCCTTCAATAAAATTTTCCACAGTGGAACTTTAGAAAAACTTCCAAAGGCATCTTTAGACATTTTGGGGAAAGGCTTTTGAAACAAACTGTAAAGAAATAATAGCTGTAATTTATTGGGTACTTTAATATGTGCCAAGCACTGTTCTAGATGTATGAAGTATCAAGCCATTTGAATCCTCACCAACAACAGGGACACGGGCTTATCCACTACAAAACCGCAAAGATTTCAGCCCAGACTTTTAACCTTAAACTACTACCTACTGAGGTGCTTGGATGGCACTGCTAAAGTATGACCTTAGCCCAAAGGGAAGACAAAAACAAAGCTACTTTAACTGATGAGGAAAAAAATACCCCAGCAGGAAGGAATAACCTAGAGGCATCCCAAGAGACATTACTGAATTTTTATCGAAACATCTCATCAAACACTCCACCACACAGGTTTCCAAATCCATCAAACACAGGTGGCTTACTTTCACCAGCAATAGTTGCTACATTATGATCTCTGGCCAGAGCACCCTCCCCTTTAAGCTGTGATTAATGAGAATGTGATGAGGTAATGACCTTCAGACTGGGGTATATGGGAATGGATCTTCTTTTTAAAGGGGTGGTACAGAAGGAGGATGCCAAGTGGGCCCAGCACAGAGCCTGACACGGGGTTCAGTCTCACAACCCAGAGATCATGACATGAGCCAAAAACAAGAGTCAGACACTTAAGTGACTGAGCCACCCAGGCATCCCAGGAAACGGATCATTTTAAGACATTTCCAGACATTAGAATGTCCTCCTTTCCCTACCGTTGATTTGCCTGAGGACCAATCTGTAGTCAAAGCTTCAGGCCTGCTCATCACCTCTCCTTTTGTAATCACCCTTCTCCCACATGACCAAAAGCAGCAGCTCAACCATTCTGAATGCACAATAGCACAAAATTAGCAAGGCACAAAGGCCCTCAAAATACAAAGTGCATGTTGTAAACAATTCCTTTGCCTGTCAGGTGATTAGCAATTATTTTCAATAAAATTGGAGGAGTGATCATCAGTTGCTAAAACTGGCAAACTCAAACTTAATCACCCACAGAAACAAGGCATTTGGAAGAAAACTGCTCCATCCCACTGAGATGTTGCTTGGTCACCAAAAGGTATCCCTTCTATGCTTTGCCTCCAGTTCTGCTGCACAAGTATGAAAAGCTGAACATCAGTAAGAATCAAGTATACAATAGTATACAAAGAGGAAAAGGATATAAAATTTGCAATGATTAGACACCCGACATCTTTAAAAAGCGGGATATCCCTATTAAATGCTGCCAGGCAGCTTAATTCACTAGAAAATATATCCTCTGCTGTTATTTCATCATGAGAATTTAGGTCTACTTTCAAATCTGAAGGGGTATGTCAGAAGGTTGGAGCAATGTTAGGAGAGTTAAGTCTGAGAACACAGAACACAGTGTGCTCTGTACAGTATGCTCTGCAGAGAAAACTGGGCCTAAATTCCTCACTATGACTGAAGTAGCAACGGTATAGGAGAGAAATTATTTCACTCTAACTTTACATTCACTATGGATATAACTTAGTTACCATGGCACTCTACTTAATGTCGCATGGTAATGAATAACCCTTGCTTAACGGCAAAAGAAATCCCATGAAACCTCATGTAACTTAGGAGCCAAACTGGAAAATCACCATGTTTGATGAGTTCAACCAGTTCAAACTCAATCCAAAATGAGCAAAGTACCCAGAAGAATCATCAAGCATAAACTGTCCCACAAGGGGAATTTTACTGATGGCACCAGTTTATTTCCCTCTTAAAAGGCCAATTACAACCAAATAATACATAAACTCAGTATTTTATTGTCTTCATAATTTAACAATATGAAGCTTAGAACTGGATCACTTGTCCCTGTAATGGAACAGAAAAAAAAATGAGTTATTTTTTTTATTTTGCAAAGAACCTTTTACCCTCTCAAGTACACAGACTATCCCTAAAGGTATCACCACCTTTAATTAAGTCAAGTCTCCTCATTATCCCTCTATTACTCATGCCAGTACCAACACCAAAAACCTCATACCTTCAACTACGGATCTAGTTATTTTAAGAGGATTGCCCCGTTCCTGATTCCACCGTAAGTGGGGAAAAGTGTTCACCTTGCCCAATAGAAAAGATTGCACCTTCCACCCCTAATTATATACCTTTCTCTTCTTATCTCCTCCCAGTTCAAAATGCTTGCATCTCTTAATAGCCAGCATTCTCTTAGATCTGCAATTGGGCTCAACACATTCAAGCCTCAGCACAATCTTCTTTGTAGTTTTAGCCTGGAAAAAATGAAGTCAACCCCTTCAATTTCTTCATAATAGGACCGTTAGGTTAAGTACTACTTAAAGGGAAGCTTTGCAGAGTTGTGGCAATTTAGCTACAGGGAGAAAATAGAAATATAAAAATCAGTGCATTTAAGAGGAAATTTAATAGCGAAGGTAGATTATCTAATTGCCATCAAATTCTCCATTCCCATCAAACACCCCAGCTTCTTATGAAATAGTATGAAATGGGCATTCATCACACCACCTTGAGCGTGTGGCCTTTCACCAGCACTACATAGTTGTACTCCCCACAAAAAAAATTGGGTCAACCAAGTGCCTGAAACTGAACTGAATACAACTTTCTCAATAGGGTTAATAATGGTTATTTTACATTTATCACTTCTCTGGAGACTACCTAAAATTACGTCTACAATTTACGTACATTCAATTGTATTTATTTAACTCAAGGTACACTAATAAACCTTTTAAGTCTACTCCTATAATCAGAATTCTACCTCTGCCCGTTCACAGTTCTCATAAAAGCCAAAGCCTAGCCAGAATCTTCCCACCTTCTAAACAAGGTAGCTGAATGTGAAAAGGCAATCTGGCATTCCTTTTTACCACCTTGAGATCAAACCATTTACGGCACCTAAAGAACACTAACTTATTCCTTAGTAGTTTCTGGAACGAGGTTGAATGAGCAAAGAACCAAAAGAAATGCTGTGTTCATAGGAATGCTGTTCCAGGCACTGTGTACTTTAAGGGGTAGCCAATCACCTAGGGCAGAACAGAAACTCATCTGGCCTGGATGAGAATGACAGAAATCAGGAGAGCTGTGGAAGGCTTAGATGAGGATTTTAAAGAACTTTAAAACTTCATGAGGTATGTCACAGACTGCCGGCTTCTGAACTGAGAAGTAAAGTAAAAAGCAATTCTCACTGCAAGCAAGGGCTGAGGCTTCACCAGGGTATGACAGGAACAGGGCAAAGGAAAGGATTCACTGATGTACTCAAAATTCAGTCTTTATGAAAGGAGGGCACATTCCTCTTTACTTAATGTTTGCCTCTTCAAAAAGGTTAGGAGGACAAACACTGAGATAGTGCAGGATTGTAGACTAGAGTCAGACCCGGGTTGCACTCCCAGCTCCACTGCCTTCAAGATGTGTCACTGCAGGTAGGTAGAGAACTTCACCACAACTATGAAAACACACACCTGTACTGGATTTAGGCTAGAGAAAAATGCGAAGTCTTTACCACAGTAAGTGGGAAGCATGTCAAATGGTAATTACTAACCTTTTTCCGGAAAATCGGCTTAGTCTGCCCACCATAGCCACTCTGCTTCCTGTCATAACGCCGCTTTCCTGGGAGAATGAGGTTACTGAGTTACAGTATACCAAAAATAATAAATCACAACTGCAACACGGAAAAGTGTTCTTACATGTTTCATCTTGGGTTTTCCAGAAGAAATAACAATACCCAAGTAGGAGGGAGAGGGAGGGCACGGGACTGCTCATATATCATACTAGTCCCCAAATGATTAAAATCAAATTACGTAGAGACCATCTTACCTTGGGCATAAAGAGAATCTTTGCCTTTCTTGTACTGTGTCACTTTGTGGGGTTGGTGCTTGCCACACTTCTTGCAGAAAGTCCGGCGGGTTTTAGGAACGTTCACCTAGTAAAGAAGAGTTCAGAACGAGCAGCGTTATCAGATACCAACTGTAAAAGGCCCTAACTGACCCAGCCGAAGCTAAGACATCCAATGAGGGCTCCACTCTATGAGAGCTAGCGCACAACACTCGAATAGAGGTGGTACGGCCACCATGTGCTTCAGGTCCAGCGGCCTCCGCTGGGCCCTTAAGTTGAGAGCGTGCATGTTCCCCCCACCCCACGCTAAGTCTATCTCTTTGATCCCATCACTTCATTTCCTGACCCCGAAGCCCAGTGCCTTCGGGGTCGATTCCAGCAGCGCTAGGTTTCTTTGGTACAACGAGTCCACGCATGGACCTACAGCCAGCGTGGGACGGCCTAGGTCATATGGGACGAAAAGATTAAACTGGATGTTACCGGGCCCACTGCCCAAAGTCCTACCATGTCTGCGAGAGCGCTTTCGCCACGGAAAGAGAGACACCTCCCCGGAAACGGAAGTATATAGGAGGTTTCTGGTCGCTCTTGCTCATGGGAGGCGGCGAGAATGACCATCGAGTCTAAGGCTCTGTGAGCACCGCCCTCTGGCGGCTGAGAGGACTCGCTTCGGAGCCCTGGGTGGGAGCTCAAGGAAGGGTTCCACCTGCGGCGATCGTTATCTTCGATTTGGCTCCCGTCCCCAAGCTTCGCAGTTTTTCCTCACTTCATCACTTCCGGCAGACGCCACTAGGTAGCAGCGTTAAAGGAGGGAAGCTGTGCTCCTTCTAGACCATCGGGTGTCCCTGTCCCAATCTCTGAGGGAAGCAAGGACTAGGAGCAAAGGGAGGGGCCCTAAACACCCGCGCTCCATTACTGTTTCATATCAAGGACACTGGGAATATCCTTGACAGTGAACTAATGATTAACTGAAGGCTTGGAGGGAGCCAGTGCTCTAATTCATTTACCACATGGCTGTTTGGTCCATCCAACAAATGTTAATTAAATTCCTATTCTGTGTTTGGCACTGTTCTAGGGGAGGGACACGATAATCAAATAATCAATCTCATAAATTTATAATTACAAAGAACTTTGTAAAACAGTACCAAGGATCGGCATTCAAGCAGCCCCTTTTTACTGAAGGAGCAAGCTGGCTGCCCTGGGTTCTGAAAAGTGACAAATTTTTCAGCTCAGACAGCAGCAATCAAGAGATAGAGAGATAAAAAGTATCCCACAGTTCTTCCCTTTCCTGCATACCTGGCAGAAGTCATGTGCTAGGTTTCAAGAGTCTAGCAGAGAAAGACTACAGGGTACTGGGCATTTAAAATGGATTGTCTAATAAAACGTTCACAGTAATTCTAGGAGGTAGGTGGTACTATCATTCACATTTTACAGATGAGAAAATTGAGGCCATAGGATCATAAACATTTTGCCCAGTGTTGATAGTATTTAGTGAAACAGGACACAAACACAGGTGATCTTGACTTCAGAACCTGGGTTTCTTTACCATTACACAGTATGGCTGTTGTGGCCTGGAAATTATAATAGATAACAATTACTGAGCACTTAATATATACTAGGCATTTTCCTAAACACTTCATCTACTTTCTCTTATAATCCAAACAACCCCATGCTATGTGTACTGTTATTAATATTTAACAGGTGGGAAAACTAAGGCACAACACGTGGATCTGGAATTTCATCACAGGTAGCTCTAGCACCACAGCTTTGCACCTAACCATGACATCACATAGGGCAAGCAGGTTGATGAAGAACTGAGCAGGGATTCAGGAAGGGTTACCAGCAATTAGGGGTTAAGGAACTATGAAAGCCTGGAGTCTCCTGCTTGCATAACTCTCCAGGAATACCCATGGGTCCAGAACTGACTCTCTGATCATCCCCTTTTTGTTGGATGGTCTCTGGGAAGGAGATAATGAGAAGAGTAACCCTACCTACTACTACATTTCTTAAGTTTCTTTTCCAGACATCCAGCCCATAGTTTCAGCATTTTCTTGTTTTGGGGCTCTTCAGCAGTCTCACTGGCCTTTGAGGAGTTTCTAAAGGTTTGTGACATTAGTAACATGAGAACATGAAGATGGTGAACATGGCCCCTACTCGTCTAATCAACCTCAGTTCTTTGTATCACACCTTTTATGACGTGGCTTTGGCTTTGATTCCCTTCACTAATCCTGGTCTGTGTTTTAGACATGCTCCTGGTCATTAATTTTCCCTAACATGAGGTGCTCAGAACTGAACACCTCAGTCTAGATCTGGCCTGACCTCACAAAGTAGGTGGCCTATTCACTTTCCTCTATCTATATATTTTACAGGAAGCCTCATATCACCTTGGATTTTCTGGCAACCATGTTACTGACATGACATTTCTCTTTATTACTATCAGCAAAAACCTCTGAACCATTTGCACAAATGCTACTGCTATCCCACTTTCACCTGGAGTCTTTGGAAGTTCAGTTCGGTGCCCATTACAGGCCGTGACCCTTAGCTCTGGTAAAATACACTTGTTTGTAGTTGGCTCATCACACCAGGTGATCAAGATCTTCTTAAACCAATTGCTCTGGTTCCATCATCCAATCTCACTCCCAACAGCCTTGCACCATTCACAGATTAGCTACACTTTCTGTATCTTCCTCAAAGCTCATTAGTAAAAATGTTAGACAGGATATCACCAAAACCAGAACCTTATATTACCTTGGGAATCTTTTGAGGTGACACTAGGCCATTTATTTGCACTATTTGGGTGCAGCCCTTCGATCATTTAGACAAATGTATTAGGGCAGTGCTCATGGGCAGATGGTTAAAAAAGCACCTAGGTTTATCTTACCCTATCCCTTGTCCCACTCTCCCTTGTCCAGCTCCCATACTGTATGCTTATCAATTTCCAGTCTCTACCTCAAGATCCGATCTTGAGAAGGGACGAGTCATGTGATAACAGGGAGCATCTGACTGAAGAAAAAGGGAGGGAAGGAGAATATCTGTGACCGTTACTCTCAGGCGACTACAGCAGCTGTTCAGAGATGACTAGTAAAACAATATATGTTGTTAATGAAATAGGGAGATCGTACAAGACTTACTGCCCATCTATCTTGTGCAGATGTGAGGATTACCCATTCTACTATTCCTACAAAGGGCTTTTTAAAAAAATCTTGTTGCCTTAAAAACTCTGACAGACTTCTAGTGAGATCTGTGATCTGCTCCTATATTATGATCCAGCACCTGGGGGCAAGTAAATATGGCCATGCCTGATGTGTCAAGGTGGGCACGCAGACCAGTCAGCAGGGGCCATGATGCCATCCTGGTCTGCAGCCACTATCGGCTACATTTCCTAAGAGAAGGGACCGAGAGATGACTGTGGTTAAAACATAGGCTAGGAATTAGTTGAAGGCAGGTTTGGACTTTGAGGGACACATTTAGTCGGGTTTATGGATTTACAGAGTTTAAGAAAAAGGTGTACATGGGGGCGCCTGGGTGGCTCAGTTGGTTAAGCGACTGCCTTCAGCTCAGGTCATGATCCCAGAGACCCGGGATCAAGTTCCACATCCGGCTTCCAGCTCCTCGGCGCGGGAAGCCTGCTTCTCCCTCTCTCACTCCCCCTGCTTGTGTTCCCTCTCTGGCTGTGTTTCTCTCTGTCAAATAAATAAAATCTTAAAAAAAAAAAAAAGAAGAAAGTGTACATGAAGTGTTAATCCCTGAGGCAGAATCTGAAAAGGAGAAAATCAACATCCACAGAAACTGGGGAAGGGCACAAGTCTTTGTGTGGGCTTGCATTCAGACATTTTTATCTGTAGGAAAAAAATTGCTTTCTTAGAAAATGACTCAGCAAGGGGAAGTTTTCTCTCTCTTTCTCTCTCTCTTTCTCTTGGGTTCTGCACTTTGGGGTCCCTTTTGTGAGCACTCTCCATCTTTCATTATCAACTTTAACGGTGTGACCCCTGAAAGTCCTCTGCCTTCAAGGACAGGAGGCTCTAAAGACACTCTTCCTCATTAGATCCTTTTGTTTTGTCTTTGCAGTTCTGCATTTCTTGTCCTTCCTGTAAGTCTCCACTCTCTGCTGATTATTCCCACAGTTCTTAGGTACATAGTCCCTTTACCTCGGGGAGGTCAGCATGGTGACCTGTCTGCTCAACCCAGCCCCATCTAGAGTCTCAGTGACCCCAGTAATGTTGAGCTGGGCTCTTTCAGAGCACTTTAAAACAGTAGTGTCAGAGGTCCCAAGCAAATGAAGGGCGGGGACAGCTGGGGTGGGGGGGGATAAGGACAGCAGCAGGGAACCAGATACCATGCTGCTGAGAAGAAGAAAAAAAAAGACATTGGTTTAAGTCAGGAAACAAAAAAAGGGAACTGAGTGGCTGTGAAAGGGTGGGGTTTGCTCAGACTGTCCTTCCTCTCTGGACTGTAAGAATATGTCTCCAGAGCCAGTGTCTTCTGAGATCGAATCACACCTTCAAAGTCCTGGCATCTCAATGCATCTGGGAAGCTACCTGCATTAAGTCAGGACTGAGGTGGGTCTGGGGCATGGCCGGGGCTGGGCAGTTGCCGCAAATACTTTTCATGGGACCCCACCACCACCACCACCGAAGGCAGGACAGAAAGCATGGCTCATGCCATATAGTCTTGCCTGCAAAGGAGGCTGACAGAGGGTAGGAGTGTCATCAGCGCAAGGCTCTGGCAATCCTTCCCAATGATCAGAAGGGGCTGTAAGCGTTCCTCCTGAGTTGGGTTGTGGGGGGAAGAAGAGCAAAGAGGGACATGAGGTGACCATCTGAACAGGTAGCAAATGTTCGAAGTGGCACCCCTGAAAAACTGACAGAAAAGGAATCTTGGCGATGGCAGTAGGATACAGATAGGCCATTTGGTCAAATATTGCCTGAAGACCCAAAAGGTAGATCTGTGTCAAGAGGCCCTTAGAAGAAGAAAATCTAAGAGGCAGACTGAGAAAACGGTAAAAGCTCACATGCCGCAAGAGGCCCTCAGCCTTTGTAAACTGGGGAAAAGCCCGGGCTAACCCTGGATGTAAGCTACCTGCCGTGGGCTGCTTTCGGCAGATGTTGCCAGGAGAAGAGCTGGCTTATTGGAAAGATTTGTGAGCGCCAACCTCGTGGTGATGTGGGTCAAAGACTGGGCCAGAAGAAAACAGCTTCAGCCTCAGCCTCAGCCTAGAAAGTGGGGCCGACCCCTGAGGTCCTGGGGCAGGTCTTTCCTATTACCATTGCCTGCCATGTGCACGGCTTTCTTTTGTCTTCATCATTTCTCTCATTTTTTCTTCTCTCCTCCTCTCCGTTCCCCCCTCCTCTCCATCCCCTTCCACCTTTTCCTCCTCTTCCTCTCTCTACATGTATTCCCTCTTCTTATACACCCCCCATCTTGTTCATTACCCCATCCCCTGGAATAGAGTCAAAGCCTAATGAGCAATTTTTAAATTGCATTGAATTATTCCTGCCCTTTTCCTTCCTCCGTTCTTTTCTCTTTTTCCTTTTCCCCTCCTTTTCTAGTACTTTCCCCATAGGATTGTTGTGAGTAGTTAACTGTGTTAATATATATAAAAGAGTTAAAGCCTCGTAATAGTAAGTGCTAATATCTCCATGTTTGCTCTGATTTTTATACTGCCTGAGAGGGTCTGCCTATAGCAAATGGTGTGGCATTTAGAATAAAAGGGATTGGTGACCCTGATCAAGACATCCTTGGATGAGTTATTCGTCCTCTAAATGGAATCCTGGTCCAATTTCTTTTTCTTTTTTTAAAGATTTTTATTTATTTATTTGACACACAGAGAGAGCACAAGCAGGGGGGCTGGGAGAGGGAGAAGCAGGCCTGAAGCTGAGCAGGGAGTCCAATGCAGGGCTTGATGTAGGGCTCAATGCGGGGTTCAACCCCAGGACCCTGGGATCATGGCCTGAGCCAAAAGCAGACCCTTCTCCGACTGAGCCAGCCAGGTGCCCTAGTCCTGGCCCAATTTCCTGATCACCCCCCATTCTCCACGCTCAAAATCTCTATGGTACGTTGTGTGTTTCCAGAGGTGAGACAGCAGCAAAGCCTAGAGGCAGGGGTCTATAAAGTTGAGGGACTGTCTTCTGTGCTGTTAACTGTGTTCTAGTTCTGCTCCTTCCATCATTTTGCATGCCAAGCCTCTGAAACACTGTGCTATAGCCTCTCAGGGAGTTATTTGATAAAACAATGCCATCCTCCTAATAAGCCACAAAATGCAAATACTCATGGAACCTTAAGCATTTGACCAAAACGCTAACCCTTAAGGCTAGCCCTATTTGCTCTTTTCCGAGCCCTTTTATAGTTAAACTGTTTAAACTGTTTGTGTTAAAGCCCAAATTCTGTCGCTTATGGCTAGTGATGTGTTTGTCTGGAGCTCTTTGTAAACTCTTTATGGTGAGAAACGGTGCAATTTTCCATCCACTTCAAGAGTCTTGGTGCAATTTTAAATTATCATCACCATGATTTACTATTTCCATTTGAGCAAATTTCCTGCAGAGACTTTCCTTTCAGTGGACTAGACCCATACCAGGAAGTGACTTAGTTGTAAGGCGAAGATACGCCTTTTGAAAATCAGTTGGGATGTTCTCCAAAGAGTTGCCAGATACCTGTTGCTTTTTGCCCAAAGATGCTATGCTGAGATCTTATTGCTAACTCCTGGGAATAAGGGAGAGCTAGAATTTTCAGTGAGTCAGTGCTCAATCAGAAGCTAGAGACAAGACATTGACCTAATTCACTCCAAAGCTGCTTGGTTATGCAAATGAAGCCATCAGAGGAGGGGGAGAGAACTTCTTTAAGGACCCTGAAACAAATGGGCCATGTGTGACTTTCAGTTTCAGTAGAGGCTCATGTGCACTGACAGAGGGTGTTTGAAATACCAAAGCCATAATCGCAGGCTTTCATTCTTATTCTCTGAGAAGCATCACCAGATGCCCTGAGAGTTAATGTTGTTTATCTGAACCTCAAGGAGAAGCTCATCTCACTGCCTTGCTTCCCTAAAAACAATAAACTATAGCCAATTAGCTCATCCTTGGAAGATGAAATTCTAGAGAGTCAAGATATGTTAAATTTTAGAAAAGTTGGAGGTTGGAATATACTGGAGTTTCAGATCACTGGCTCAATGAAAAAAAAAACTAGTCAGCAATAAAAACAGAGTAAAAAACTGACTAAAAATGGAGCAGAAAATAAATAAAGGAATGGGAAAAGCAGGCTCTCAAAAACTGCTATCTGGAGTGGAAATTGGTAAAATGCCCCTGGAAACTACTTTGTCAATATATTTCAAAATGCAAAATGCACATACTTTC
The DNA here is from genome assembly GCA_004023965.1 of Spilogale gracilis. Lineage (NCBI taxonomy): Eukaryota > Metazoa > Chordata > Mammalia > Carnivora > Mephitidae > Spilogale > Spilogale gracilis. The sequence continues at coordinate 28,512 of PITA01007152.1, forward strand.
TGACTGGGTAGATGATACTTATATAGAGATCCTAATACCATGGGAAAATAATCAGAAATACTGTTAACCAAGACCTTTAGATATTTGGGGGGAAATGTGTGTTGGGTGGGTGGATGGATAAATAATGTTAAGAAATACAAGTAACTGCAAACGCTATGTGTAACATGATCTCAAACCTAAGAGAAATGCACAGAAAAAAGTGGAAGGTGATATGTCCTGATATTAATGCCTTTGGGTAATGAGCTTGTAATTGAGGTTTTCTTTTTAATATTCTTGTACTCAAAACATTTTTTATAACGAACATGTGTTCCTTTAATATTGAAAGAGAAAACACAGCAAATATTTTAACCAGAGAAAACAGAAACTAAACTGAATAAGAAGGCCAAAGGGCCCTTCAAGTCCAGAGCAAAAGATGGACACCACAGGAGTCACCCTCAGAGCAGAGGGACAGTGCTGAAAGTATCACCACTCGTATGATGCTGAGTGCAGACTTCGGATTAGCTATGTGGCTCCCATGTCCAATGTTAACATGATGAAAGACTGAAGAAGAACCAGAGACCTAGGACCTCTTGAAGAGGACTGTAGGAGATGAGAACGTCCCTAGTCAACATGCAGCCAGAAAACTGATTTTGGCTGGAGGGCCTCACCACAAATTTAGTCACCTGTTGCACTGACCATGAAGCTTATCGAATAATTCACTAGTGCCTGAATAGAGCTTTTTGGGAACTTAGCAAGACTAATTAGGTTTCTTCATTACTATGGTTATATTCTAAAGAAGATGTCTCTTTTGGTTCCCAGGCCCAGGGAATTCTCAGTGAAAATCTCAATCAGAAAATGAGAGATGCTTCTCGGGACTCAGAAGAGATTTGAGGGGAAGTTAAATTTAGCCCATCATACTCTACTCAAATTTCAGTCAGTTGCTAATTCGACCAGATTCCATAGTAAAACTTCAGGAAGACAGTACTGAAATGGGAGCCAGATATAAAAGCACACAGGCCCACAGATAAGCCAGACCTGAGTTTGCCACTTTGTCTGAGCAACCAAGAATTCATTCTGAGAGTAGAAAACTATGATCACGTGTACAGGGATGTGCATGGCAGCATTGCTTATAACTGAAAGCAAGAAATCTAAATACCCATCACTAGAAGAATGGAAAAATAAAGTGTGATGAATTCATACAGGTTACTCTATGTATATAGAAATAGATCAGAATATATGAACTAGAGCTACCAAGATAAATAAATCATAAACCATTATACTGGGAGGGGCACCTGGGCGGCTCAGTCAGGTAAGTGACCAACTAGTGATTTTGGCTCAGATCGTCATCTCATGGGTTGTGAGCTCAAGCCCCACGTGGGGCTCCGTGCTCAGCAGGGAGTCTGCTTAGGATTCTGTCTCTTCCTCTCCCTCTGCTCCTCCTGCTGCTCACGCTGGAGCACTTTCTCTCTCTCTTTCTCTCTCTTCCTCTCCTCTCTCTCAAATAAATAAGTAAATCTTTTTAAAAAAATTATACTGAGAAGAAAAACAAGTTGCCAAAGAATATGTACCACTTATATAAAAATGTAAAACATGCAAAACAATACTAAATACCTTTTATGGATATTTACATACACAGTAATAATATAAAAACATGCCTATGAATGATAAACATCAAATTCAAGATATTGTTAACCTCTGAGGAAGGAGGGGATTGATTGTAGAGGAGCATACAAGAGGTTTTGACTCTGTGGGTAGTATTTCATTTCTGAAAACACCAGAAACGATTATGGCACAATATTGGGATCGTATAGAGCTTGGTTTGTACCTGAATGTAGTGTTATTCTCTGTATTGTCTATTTGCAACATTTCATAATGTAAAAGAAAGTACATTCAATCAAAATTTTGTATTCACAGTACGCAATAACAGCCCTAGGGACAAAGAGTGGGTGGGTGTTTCACCTAATCTTGTGCTTTTGTCCCATAAACAATGAAAAACCATCCTGAAAAGAAAACAGCAAGTAACACCAGTTAGGATCTCCTTGTGGAAGATTTAAAGGAAAATGTAAGAAAATCCAGCAGGACTACGAAAAGTCCACATGCGGGGAAAAAAAAGTACAGGTGACAGTTAGCAGGGCTAAATCATTGTTTTTAGCTTAGAGGATTACTGCAGATGAAAATGCTCCAGGATCCTGTACTCTCTCTCATCCCCTGAACTTACCACCATTTCTTCTTTTGCCAAATATCCGTAGAAGATGCAGAGGTGTCTGTCCCACCTGCTCTTTGATGATAATCATGGGGGATGAGAGGGTGCTGAGGTGTATAGCATCAAAACTCATTGAAGGCAAAAAAAATGTGTGTGTGTGTGTGTGTGTGTGTGTGTGTGTGTGTGTACACACATATATGAGGCAATGAGGTAGGTATCACAGAAACAGCAAGAGCTGTGGAGTCACAAGTGGATGAGGTTGTGCACAATTTCCATGAGTCTCACTTCACCTCAGCTGTGTGTAGGAGAAATAAATGAAATAATAAGTATAAAATGCCTTATGGGTAGACTGCACTGAGAGAAACAGGAGTTTCCTTCCATTCTCCTGGGGAGAAAATGGAATAGACAGACTCTGGGCAACTGAGTAATGCTTTAAAGGAGAAATAAAGAGAGAATGATGTTTCCTGGATATTCTGACTAAGTAGTTATCTGAACTATGACTTACCTGATTAATTCTAACTAGCATCTGCGGGACTCTTCCCAATCGTAGGCAGGCTGGGTAGTCTTCTGCATTTTTCTCTGGTGTTGTCCAGAGTAGTGTTTCTCTTAGCTTGAGGAATGATAAGGCCAAAGGTGGTTTAGTTTACTGATCCTGCAGGTGCTTTTCATATCAATTCCTTGGCATAGTACAGTTTGTAAGATGGCTGAACTCTTACTCACAAGCATCCTCTTTATGAATTCTGCTGCTCCACAGGGAGCTGGGAGGCTGCAAAAGGTGGCTACAAGAAAATCCTTGCATTTGTAGTTTAATAAAGAGAATGTTATAATGCTAGAATTCTGTATTTTAAATGAAGAGCTCTGTGCTTTTTAAATATTTTCCCTCCTCTTTCTTTATATGAATAACAGTGTGTGTGTGTGTGTGTGTGTGTGTGTGTGTGTAACATTCATGTCACTTCCGGTTTCCACCTCCACCCCCACTGTTTGAGTGAAGTGGAGGGTCAACCCCCACGGTGCATCTTTTGTGGTCAAATTGACTGTCAGCTGCTGATGTGGTTAGAAAAAAATCTAGAACCTTCCACAGATAAGTTGCAACTGCCCTCTAATGCAGAGTGTCCATCACACACCAACCGTCAGGAAGACATAAAGGCAGATGCACCTCCTTTCACATTATTGGTGGATGGATCAGTGATGACTAAGAAGGAGCTACCACATTTTCAGGCTGTTTGTGTCTGGACTAGTTCACAAGGAATTAAGGGGAAAGCAGTCAAAGAAGGGGCAACCAGACCTTGGAAATCCTGGTAATCCTTCAACTCAATGATCTAGTGGTAGAGGCCATTTTGCCCCTTGCTCAGAGGGGTGATGGCTAGTGAGAGGCTCACTTACTTCCTCATACTTAGACCAGCACTGAACCCTAACCCAACAGACATTTGAAGGAGAGGAAAATGTCCTCTTGTACAAACTGGATTTGTTCTAAAAGATAAAAAGAGCAGAGGCAGCTTCCAGAGGGACCTATCTTATAAGAAGTAAACACGGAGGCCAAGACTGAAGCGGATGCTGGGTCAGAGCAGGGAATGTGTCCATCAAGAAGAACTTGCAACAAAACTAAAGGTAAAATGATGGGTATGTTTATTCAGCTAACAGAAGCAAAACTGAATGTAGTTTGTTGGGAGGCTTCTGATCCAATTTCCTGCTCATGCTATTCACTTTCATTACGGCTTTATTTTATCCTCCGTGATGTGAGCCTTTTTGACTGTGAAGATGTAACTGGAATTCACTGTGGACAAAATGTGATATTGTTACAAGGATCTTGATGAGTTGACAGTTCTTGAGAATATAGTATGATTACATGGTTACCACCACTTCTGAATAATTGAATAATTTCAGTGTTACCAGAAATCTCTGTGGGGTTTGAGCATTAAAAATTCCTCTGGTTATGGGGCGCCTGGGTGGCTCAGTTGGTTAAGCGACTGCCTTCGGCTCAGGTCATCATGATCCCGGGATCGAGTCCCACATCGGGCTCCCTGCTCGGCAGGAAGCCTGCTTCTCCCTCTCTCACTCCCCCTGCTTGTGTTCCCTCTCTGGCTATGTCAAATAAATACAAATCTTAAAAAAAAAAAGAAAAGAAATTCCTCTGGTTGTAAAGTCTTATCAGTTTGTCACTCCTGTGAGAGACCATTTAAACCAGGGGAGTCAGGGAACTATGTTTCAAGGTGTGGGACGAGATATGTTCCTTGGCCTAATTTTTCTCGAAAGATCATTTATAATCCATTGACTGAATCACCACCAGAAGACAGTCACATTGACATGGTGAATAAGTGGCAAAGTGATCATTCTGAGCATCGCTGGTGTTCCTTTTACCTATTTTTAATGTCTCCCCAGTATGATAATAGAATTTTCTACACCACAGGAAAGAGCAAAATAACAGTGTGGATAGCCTCAGACTTTGATAAAAACTGCTCCTTGCTTCCCTGGTGTGAGCAATAGTCTGTGCTTGACATCCAGAAAAATTATGCTGACTTATTTATCCTGTATCCACGTTGCTACCAAAAGCATAAGAAGTTTAGATTTACAAAATGTCATCCATTCCCCTCTTAAGAAAAACTTACCCATAACAAAATTTGAGGGGAGCTGGTGATTTTTTTCAGTATTTATTGGAGCCTCATTTTATAATAGTATTTATATTTTCACTTCATCTTTCTAAGGAAAGTTTGGAATTAGTAATACGCAATTGTGCATAAACTTTAAGGGAATAACTAGTATGAAGCATGTTTTGCGTGAATCAAAAGAGTCAGTAGTGATTTTTTGTAACTTTTCTTTGTATTTCTGTACTCCAGTTGCCTAAATTGAATCTTTCTAGAGTATTGTGAGTTTAGAGAGGGTAAACAAGTTACTTTTCATAAATACTCAGAGATGGCACCCATAGAGCAAGAGAGTTGCATCAGTTTTGTACGACAATGTCTACAAGAACCAATCTAAAAAAAAAAAAAAGGAGAGGAAAAACCAAAACCAAAACCAAAACAAAGCAAACAAACAAATAAAAAAAGAACAAAAACAATGAACTCCCTCCCCCAAAATTGTTTTTCAGTTTTAGAACAAAGCCTCTGTCCTTTGTAGCTCAGCCAGTGGTTGATGGGCAAAATCATTGGGCGGCAGTTAGTATACATCCCTAACTGCAGGTGTAGCCTCCATATTTTTATTAGACCCCTTGGTTACAGACCCAGTGGACACTGTTTGAAAAAATTGAATTCACTGTCTAGGAAACTGGGAACTGAAAGTCCAATATCTGCCTCAGTGGAGTTCTGGCACCTGCATTATCCCTTCTGGGGGTATCAGAGTCAACAGCTGCGCTGAGACTTCTGCTGTTCACAGATTCTGCACATATCATAAAGGCTGGTTAGTATAAAGTGGCCTCCAGACATTACCACGCACACAGGTAGATGGCATTTGACACCCAGAGCATTCCATGGCCTTATACAAAAACCCAGTGTATGTGAACTCATGCTGAACCCATCCTCCCTAGTCAATGCGCATCCATTACACCTGAAAACTGGCCGAGGTGGAGGCTGTGGAAGGAGGATGGGAAGGTAGGAAGAAGGCTCTTCATTAGCTTTGCACGATTCTGTTCCATTTGAAACTAGGTGGCCAGGCTGAGGGGAAACCAGGAGGGATGAGGATTTATGTTCTGGGTCCTCAAGAACTTTCACTGTCAACAGCACGCAAGTGAGCTCCAGAAAGAAGCTATGGCTACTGTGATCCTGGAGAGCATCTTTCTGAAGAGATCCCAACAGAAAAAGAAGACCTCACCTTTAAACTTCAAGAAGCGCCTCTTTGTCTTGACTGTGCACAAACTTTCCTACTATGAGTATGACTTTGAACGCGGGGTAAGTTTCTCTGCTGTGAAACATTAGTATTGAGGACTTGGCCTTAGATCTTCTTTGAGGAGGTAGATAACTTTTTGGTTGGAGGATGGAGGTGGGTAGGGGCCCAGGTGTATTTCAAACTCAGGAAATGTTTCCTGGCCTAGAACTAACTGCAGCCATGCTGGTGCAAAAATTCAAAGGTGCTAAGAAGCCATGGGAGGGGGGATCTTACCATGGAATCTTGTAGTTGGTGATCATCCATTAAATATTGTTGAGAAAGAAACCCAAGTCTTGAAAATTATTGTTTATTTTTTATGGTAAAGGCACACAGTCATTCACTCTTCTATACTATTTGCCCTCTGATAGTCAAAAAAAGTTTAGATTAAGAGATCTGGAAGGTTTTTTGCTTTTTTTCCAAAATGACAGGTCCTGATGGATAGAGTATGGGTGTCACCTCACTATATTTAATGATTAGATAAGAAAATCTAATCATCTGGTTGCTTAATCACTCTTAATCTTTCTCCATTTTCTTCCTCATTCTCTTTCTCAGAGAAGAGGCAGTAAGAAGGGTTCAATAGACATTGAGAAGATCACCTGTGTTGAAACAGTGGTTCCTGAAAAAAATCCTCCCCCTGAAAGACAGATTCCAGTAAGTAGACACCATTGTCAGAGCAGGAATGGGGTGGTTAAGAAACTTGGAACACTTCAACCCTCTGTAAATAAACCCATGATGCTGTGCAATCTGTTCGAGCTCCCTTACAAAATTCCTCTCTGTTCTTGGTTATACTGAATCTCAGCATTTTTCCCCAGATGCAGAACAACTCATTTAACCTTGAAAACTTCTAACACCAATTTTACAATGACATATCAAATTTTCTTTTTTAAAAGATTTTATTTTTTTTAAGGAATCTCTGCAACCAACATGGGGCTCGACCTCACAATCCTGAGATCAAGAGTCACAAGCTCCACTGTCTGAGACAGCCAGAAGCACCAATACGTGAAATTTTCAAACTGATCAGAGATGATTGGTTTTATTCTCTCAGATACCAGGATCAGATTTATAGGCTTGAGTTATTCTGAAAGCCAGAATCCTAGGGCTCTGAGTCGTGAGATTCTTTAACAACTCACTCTTGATTCCCCTCTCATTTCCCAGAGCCTCTCCAAGGCATAACGCCTATGGATTTCTGAGTTGAGTTTTTAAAAAATATCTATTGTTTTTTTCCTAATTATAAGTAGTGTGTACTTATTATAGAAACTGTAGAAAATACAAAAAAAGCACAATAAAGAAGATAAAATCATGCATAATCTGGTTATTCAGCAAGAAATAACTAAGGAATGTTGGTATGCAGACTTACAGATGTATTTCTCCACTTGCAACACATATATTCACATTAATGTGTATATTGCATATTTATTTTTGTAAAGTTTATTTATTTAAGGGGCACCTGGGTGGCTCAGTTGGTTAAGCATCCAACTCCTGGTTTCGGCTCTGGTCATGATTTCATGGGTCCTGGGATCCAGCCCTGTGTCAGGCTCCAGGCCCAGTCGGGAGTCTGCTTGAAGATTCTCTCCCTCTGCCCCTCCCCCTCATACTCTTTCTTCCTCTCTCTCTCTTTCTCTCTCTCTCTCTCTCTCAAATAAATAAGTAAATCTTTTAAAAATGTTATTTGAATATCTCTACACCAAATGTAGGGCTCAAACTCAGGACCCTGAGATCAAGAGTCACGTGCTCTTCCAACTGAGTGTGCCAGGCACTACTATGTTTTATACATTTAAAACATAGAATCATACTACACATCTTGCTTTGTAATCTACTTTTAATTTAACAATATATGGAAACTTTTCCCATGACAATAGATACTCTTTAATAATATGATTTTAATGACTGTGTGGTATTCTCTATTTTGAATATATTGCAGTTTGTTTAACCAATCTCTTATTACTACATATTTAAGTTGTTTCCAACTTGATATTATAACCACATTGAGAACATCTTTGCATACATCTTTATGAACTTCTGCTATTCTTTTCCTTATAATGACTTCCTAGAAGTAAAATGTTGTTCTTTTTATTAAATCCGCACAATTTGGTTATGTTTATCTTTTTATTCTATTTTATTTTCTAGCAGTGTAATTTAAATTTCATACACTCCTAAAAACTATGTATGAGAATATCTCTATTTCTCTACATTCTTTCTAATACCTGATATTTTATATATTTGTTACTTTGACAACCAAGAAAAATGGAATTTCATTGATGACTTATTTTTCAATTTTTGGTTACTCCTAAGGTTGAACGTTTATATGTCTTACAGTTCATTTACATTTTCCATTTGTGAATTGCCTGTTCATTTTTGGTCCATTTTTCCACTGAAATGTTTACCTTATTGCTAGTACTTTTTAAGAGATCTTGATATATTAAGAGTATCAATCCTTAACTATAACACATGTTGAAAATATTTTACCCAGTTTTTCACTTATCTTTGAACTTCATTTAGGGTGTTATTTACTTGTTCATTTTTACCATTCTGAGTTTTAAAACCAATGTCATCAAATTAGTTCAATTTTTTCTTAATGAGTCTAACCTTTACCATTATAGTCAAAGTCTTGTCTCCCATAAGATTATATATACAGTCACTTATTTTTTTTCTCTGCTCAATCATTGTTCCATTTTTATATTAAGCTTTTGAATCCACCCATTAAGCTTTTGAACTTACTTTCATGTATGGTGTGAAAGAGCCCCCCCCACACACACACACACCAAAATTAGTGGTAAAATATTTTTCCCAGCAGCAGTGATTGAGTAACCTCCCTTTCCTTGATGGTTTGAAACACCCGAGGTTTTTTTGAACATGTATATGCTGGATCTTACCGTCCCTACTGGGATAAAGGAAGCGATCTCTAATAATTAGCATTGTCTGTGCAGGAAATTCTTCTGGAGTGACTGCAAAGGACTCCCAGTACTTAAGGAAATCCAAAAAAGAATGATACATCAACCAATAACTATGCTTTCTTTTTTTAAAGTTTTTATTTCAATTCTATTTGTTAACATGCAGTATTATATTAGTTTTAGGTATACAATATGTGAATTGTACAATATAGTAATATAGTCATCACAAGTGCACTGCTTAAGTTCCATCACCTATTTAACCCAACTCCCCACCCACCTCCCCTCTGGTAACCATCAGATTGTTCTTTATACTCAAAAATCTGTTTCTTGCTTTGACTCTCATTTTTTCCTTTGCTTCTCTGTTTTGTTTCTTAAATTCCACAAATGAATGAAATCAAAGGCATTTGTCCTTCTCTGACTTATTTTGCTTAGCATTATACTCTCTAGCTGCATCCATGTCATTGCAAATGGCAAGATTTCATTCTTTTTAATGGCCAAAAAACATTCTATTGTATAAATATACTACATCTCCTTTTTCCATTCATTCATTGATGGACACTTGGGCTGCTTCCACATCTCGGCTATTATAAGCAATATTCCTATAAATATTGGGGTTCACATATCACTTTGAATTAGTGTTTTTGTATTCTTTGGGTAAATACCCTGTAGTGAGATTGCTGGGTCATAAAGTAGCTCAATTTGTAATTTTTTTGAGGAACCTCCACACTGTTTTCTACAGTGGCATATGCTTTAATCTTTCATTGCAGAGAAGGGGTGAAGAGTCCAGTGAAATGGAGCAGATTTCAATCATTGAAAGGTTCCCTTACCCCTTCCAGGTAAGGTGTTTTCTCTCACCAGCTCTCAAAGGTACCTGTAATGTAATAATTAGGGTTGGGGTACAGGGAACAGTGAAGAATACTAGGTCCCAGTGAACAGGATTTGATATAGACAAGGAAGCTGAAGGGAGAAATGAGACTGACATGGGCCAAGTGTGTTTGCTTTTCTATTTTTGCAATTTAACGTGGTGCCTTTTAGTCCCTACACCTCAAAGAGAATCCATAATGGCAGTAATTCTATTATGGTCTGTCTTGTCTATGGTAACTGCATTGAGAAAGATGCTTTGTTTGTTGAGTGAGCATTTCACTTCCTTCTGGTTCTGCCTATCTGTCTAATGGTGGTCATGTGGGTTGAAAAGACAGAAAAGGGGAGGGGAGGAGGAGTTATTAGGAAGTTCTGTATGGGGAAGGCTTATTAGACTTACACATAAACCTAAATTCTCTTCTAGTCTGAAATAACTGAAGAGCCATATAGACATTGGTCTCAGAGATGCATTGTAACCCATGAAGGAGAGTAAGAGCTTCAGATTCAATCTTCAATTTGGTTTGCTTGTGTCCTAAAAAACTCTGTATGTCACATGTTGTGAATATATCAGTCTCTGCAAACAGTGAAAGCCAGAAAAGGAAGTGGAAAGTCTCAGGGGAGGGGGCTTTCTGTCATGGATTTATGAGCACAGCAAGACTAAGAAGCAAAAAGAAAAATGTGCAAGGATCTTATTCATGTCCCTGACTGTATCAAAGTCTACAAAACCTGTGAAGGAGGAGTGTTTTAGACATAGTTTTACTACTGTCTTTCAACAAGATGATGTTGTTTGGCTGGGCTAATGGATAATGCCAAATAGCAGATATTTCAAATTAATTTACATTTGGTTTCAGAATCCACTATGTAATGTCTGTTGAGTCTGTGAGGATTGGAATAACATGTTTCATGTGCCTCCAGAACACCTAACACAATGTCTTGTACATGTGAAAGTTCAAAAATTATTGCCTATTTGATCTGATGACAATGCTTAATATTTGCTTTTTCCTTTTTGAAGTAAATATATACTTTACTCTTTTGTGGTTCCAAACTTGGTTGATTTTGGCAAGGGGAGGCTACTAGGCAGTAGGAGAAAATCAGCCATGAGTTAAAATTTTGCTTCATATTATCCAAGTGAATAATCCTTATGTACTAAACAAGACGTAAGTTATACAAATCATTACTTCAGTTTCTCTTCTATACAAACTCAAGGTTTAATAAGATCATATAATATTCTTTGTCGAATATACACAAATCCGGTCTCCACCAAAGCTGGGGGAAATATTATGAACTAAGTTTACACACAAATTGAAGCACAAGTCAAGAGGATCTGGGACTATTGAAAAAGCAAAGAGCTTCTAAGTCCTACAACCCTGGATACTGACTGAAGACCCTACCTTTTTTTTTGTTTCCCACTATGAATATACAAAATTGTAGCTTAAGATTAGTTCCTTCAAAGACTTTCTTCTTTTTTCTGAATCCTAACTGCTGAAGTCTGTGTGTCCATTGCTTCATTCAGGTTGTGTATGATGAAGGGCCTCTTTATGTCTTCTCCCCAACTGAAGAACTGAGGAAACGTTGGATTCACCAGCTCAAAAATGGTGAGAATTATTTGGAAAAGAAGCTAGTTTCCAAAGAAATAAAGGAAGAAAGGGGGAGGGAGAAAAAGAGAGCGAGAAGAGAGGAAGGAGGGATGGAGAAAAGGAGAGGGAAAAGAAGAATGGATGGAAGGAGGGAGATGAGAGAAAGAAGACAGAGAAGAGGTGGAAGGGAAGGAAGGAAAGAGAGGAGGGATGGGAGAAAGAAGACAACAGAGAGGAAGGATGATAGATTGCATTTTCTCCATTATTAGTGATACAATTGAGTTTCATATTCAATTATATGATTAAAAAATAATGTGCTAGGCTAAGAGTTTCAACCCAGATCCACCACTATCTCTCTCTAGTGCAATTTTGCAATTGTAGACACCTCTATTTCCCTATCTATAAAACAGTCCCACTCTTCACACCAATTACAAGGGTGGTATGGTGTGTCATTAAATGGTCATTGCAATATTTCAAATCCTATATATAAAATATCTAGTTCCAATGATTAGATGATCATCAGAGTATGTGAAGTCAAAGTAGGGAATCTTCTTCCAAGCCCTCTACCACCACAAATAAGCTGGATGACCTCTGGAAAAGGGCCAACAGGCTTCTGCTGAGGCTTAGTTTCTTCTTCTGAAACAGAAATCATAATGATGCCTGCCACAGCTACCTCCAGGGTTGTCTGAACGATCCAAAGAGGTAATGTGTGTGAAGGCATGTAAAAAACTGTAAAACACCGTACAGGAAAGCACCATACATCTCTTCATTGTGGGTAAATATTTTCTAAGGAATGAGTGCATATTCCTTGCTTTGTGAGGACTTAAACTTTAACACAGTTTCAGCATTTGACATAGACCATACAATGTGCTGAGATAAACTTGACTCTAAAGGCTTACAGCACAGGATGCATGCAGACATATTTGTGTGTATATATAGCCACATGTCAAGTGACTGAGAGATTAACTGGTTGAGTTGACGTCAGGAAAGGCTGCCTAGAGAAACAGGAAGGATGGCAGACTGATAACAGCATGGTTGGGTTATTGCATGACATCTCTTTGTCTTAACATTTAGATTCTGATATTCGGTGGCTCACCGTACCACCTTATTCACTCCCTTGAGTGCAAGTCTGATAGGCCAAAATAAAAATAGCCAAATCTTTCAAACTGAAAGAGGAGAGGAGAAAGGAAGAAAGGGGTCATCTATTGAATTCTTTCTATGTGCCCAACACTGAGCTAGATACCTTATATTTGTTATCTTATTGAATTCCCACAGCAACCTTGGGTTCAAGGCAATAGTAACACTTAATAAGCGCTTAGTATGTTCCAGGCTCGGTGCCAAGTGTTTCAAAATGTACCAGCTTTTAATCCTCACGATAAGCTTATGACATATGTATCATTCCCCTATTTACATATGAGGGGACTGAGGTTCAAAGAGGTTCAGTAACCTGCTCATGGTCACACTCATGGGCACATTGAGTGGTGAAGCCTGGAACTTTACCACATCCCTATGTCTGTAAGACTCCACGGCATAAGCTTATTTCATAGTGTCATGCTGCTTGGGTGTTCTCAAGTCCAGAAAGTGCACCTGTAATTGGCTACAAGATATTCTAGAGTAAGGCTGTGTTGAGATTGCAAATGGTGATATCTTGTACCACAAAGTCCAGTACTTGGCATATTTTGAGGTAAGAGGCCTGCTTTAGCCCTATGGATACAAAACGAGCACACAGTGGGCATATATATTTGCACTTCCTTTGTTCTCTCCACAGTGCCTTGCACACAGAAAGGGACCAGTAGTTGTGTCAACAGAATTTTCTGCAAGGGTAAACCACCACCATGGGTGGTTGGGCTCCATGTTGATGGACAGCCAGGATTTAGTTTAGAAATAGGGGAAGGTGGGGCATACTGAGGGAGAATCAGAAAAGAAAAAAAAAAGTGACACGTGCAAGTTAGTAACTCCTTTACACTTAAATGACTAATTTCAAAACCAGTCATAGATTAGCCTAACAAATACTTCTAGAGTGCCCACTATATTCAAGGTTTGAACAATGACAAAGGATAAGAATATCCAGCCTGTAAACTTGGTTTACTGACTCAAATGCCAAACTTATCATGCTGGTTATGTGCTATTATTAAAGTTTATTGGGCAGATAAAATTACAACAGTAAAAATAAGCCAAAACAAACAGAAAGCACAACCACTTCAACTAGGTTATTGTGTGAATGGGTGGTGTGGGTTAAGGTGCAATTTTGCCTTCTCTTCTCTTGCATTTGACTGAAGGCATTTCATTTCCAGCTGTTCTAGACCTGGGTGTGTGTCTTGTTGAAACTGCCTGGCCCACAACATGACCCAAAAAGGAAGCACCTTGCAACAAATACCACAATTGCTAGGAAATTTAGGTGTAAGTCCTAACAATACTAGAATGGCCCCAAGTGCTGGCAATGCCAATTGTGAAATAATCTAGCCAGCATAAAATCCTACTCGAGGGACAAGTTATCCCACTGAGGATGAAATGCAGCAACTACAAATCACTGACAAGAGAAGGGGACTTCATCAGGGTACTGACTACCTTTCCAGGAGTATTGGTTATAAAAATACATGAGGGAATCTTCTCAGGTGCTGGAAATGAGCCTTGGGATGCCTGGGTGGCTCAGTCGGTTAAGCAGCTGCCTTTGGTTCAGATCATGATCCCAGGGTTTTGGGATCGAGTCCCACCTCAGGCTCTCTGCTCAGCAGGCAGCCTGCTTCTCCCTCTCCCTCTGCCTACTGCTCCATCTGCTTGTGCTCTTTCTCTCTGTGTCAAATAAATAAATAAAATCTTCAAAAAGTTTTTTAAAAATAAAAAATATAAAAATAAGGCCTCAGTTACCCCATATCCAGCTGCCATCTTTTTTTTCAGTGGCACTTTCCATGCAGAGATTGTATCCCTGAAGACTTAGCCATGCACTCTCTTCGTCCATTTCCTTGAACACGTCAATGGGCCCTTTAATGGTATAGCACCACGGATACATGTCTGCATTTGCTCTAGAATCTTTGTTTAGTCAAGCTCAATAGCTCCTCTCCTAACTGCAATATCAAAAATAACCAAACACCTGAGCTCACCAAAAATGAAAGAGAGAGGGGCACTGGCAAAACTCCAACAACTAGTATAGGGAGGAATACTTCATGCATGACTGAAAAAGAGTTTTAGATGTTACCCTGATAAATATGAATATGAGAGAGCAGCCCATCAAGTACTTGGGGAATGTGCACCCACCATTAATCTTTGCAGACAGGATTGGCCTTATGCATTGGTGCAGTAGTTTTTCTTGGCCCTCTCCTTGGACACTGTGATGATCAGCTCAGGTTGTAATAATAATAAAATAAAGTATCATAGACCAGGTGGCTTAAACAACAAATATTGATTTACCACAGTTTTGGAAGCTGGGAAGTCCAAGATCAATGTGCCAGTGTGTTTGGTTTCTGGTGAGAACTATCTGCCTCAATTGCAGAATGGTTACTTTCTCATATGGCAGAGAGAGGGAATCTCTCTCAAGTCTCTTCTTATAAGGGCACTATTTGCATCATGAGGACTCTGCTCTTATGACCTAATTACCTCCCTAAGTTTCCATCTCCAAATACCATGGCATTGAGGGGCTTTAACATATGCATTTTGGGGGGAGGAGACACAAATAGTCCATAACAGACACTCTATTTTTGCAATTCTCTCCTAAGTAGCTAGAAATACCAGCTCTGGATTGACCAACAAGAGAAAGGGTGTCATCTTCAAGGGACCTCTTAAGAGGCAGGCAGTATTTGGGAACATAGGGTGATCTCCTTATGATCTGCTGGAAGTAGGCAGAAAGTGTATGTGTCCTCATTAGCAAATTAGTGTAGTTTCATTTATCAGAGCAGCCAGGTTGATTAAGAATTCTTGGCAGGGGGCGCCTGGGTGGCTCAGTTGGTTAAGCGACTACCTTCGGCTCAGGTCATGATCCCGGAGACCCAGGATCGAGCCCCACATCAGGCTCCCTGCTTGGCAGGAAGCCTCCTTCTCCCTCTCTCACTCCCCCTGCTTGTGTTCCCTCTCTGGCTGCATTTCTCTCTGTCAAATAAATAAATAAAATCTTTGAAAAAAAGAATTCTTAGCAGATTGGGGTGCCTGGGTGGCTCAGTGGTTGGGCATCTGCCTTTGGCTCGGGTCATGATCCCAGAGTCCTGGGTTCGAGCCCCGCATCGGGCTCCCTGCTCGTCGGGAAGCCTGCTTCTCCCTCTCTAGTTCCCCCTGCTTCTGTTCCCTCTCTCACTGTGTTTCTCTCTGTCCAACAAATAAATAAAATATTTTTTTAAAAGAATTCTTGGGCCGCCTGGGTGGCTCAGTTGGTTAAGCGACTGCTTTTGCCTCAGGTCATGATCCGGGAGACCAGGGATCAAGCCCCGTATCGGGTTCCCTGTTCAGCAGGAAACCTGCTTCTCCCTCTCTCACTCCCCTTGCTTGTGTTCCCCCTATAGCTTTGTTTCTCTCTGTCAAATAAATAAATAAAATCTTTAAAGAAAAAAAAAAGAATTATTGGCAGATAAAAAAAAGAAATCTTGCCATTTGCAACGATGTGGTTGGAACTAGAGGATATTATACTAAGCAAAATAAGTCAGAGAAAGACAATTATCATATGATCTCACTGATATGAGGAATTTGAGAAACAAGACAGAGAGGATCATAGGGGAAGGGAGGGAAAAATGAAACAAGATGAAACCAGAGAGTGAGACAAACCATAAGAGACTCTTAATCTCAGAAAACCTGAGGGTTGCTGGAGCAGAGGTGGGTGGGAGGGATAGGGTAGCTGGGGGATGGACACTGGGGAGGGTATGTGGTACGGTGAGCGTCATGAATTGTGTAAGACTGGTGAATCACAGGCCTGTACCCTTGAAACAAATAACACACTATATTCTTACACACTAAATTCTTATACACAACCAAAATGAGAGAGAGAGAGAAAAGAATTATTTTTTTTAAAAAAGATTTTATTTATTTGACAGAGAGAAACACAGCCAGAGAGGGAACACAAGCAGGGGGAGTGAGAGACGAGAAGCAGGCTTCCCGCCGAGCAGGGAGCCTGATGTGGGAATCGATCCGGGTTCTCCGGGATCATGACCTGAGCCGAAGGCAGTCACTTAACCAACTGAGCCACCCAGGCGCCCCAAGAATTCTTTTTTTAAAAGATTTTATTTATTTGAGAGAGAGAGAGAGAGAGAGTGAGTGAGAGAGAGCATCAGAGGGGAAAGGTCAGAGGGAGAAGCAGACTCCACACAGATCCGGGAGCCCGATGTGGTACTTGATCCCAGGAGTCCAGGATCATGATCTGAGCTGAAGGCAGTGGCTTAACCAACTGAGCCACCCAGGCACCCGAAAAAAGAATTCTTTACAGGCCTAAGAGGGTCTAGGCCTGCACAGGAGGGTCTTCAAATCCCTGGGTGAAGAATAATGGTGGGAGGAGGGAGGGGCAGAGTGGAGATAGTGACAGCAGTCAGTCCTGGCTGATATCTGGAACATGGTTCAGGATTGCCAGTGTCTGGTATAATAAAAGACAGACTTTCAGTTGGTCGTCTTCTTGTTTTAAAACCCTCTATAGGTGGGTGCCTGGGTGGCTCAATTGGTTAAGCGTCTGCCTTCAGCTCAGGTCATGATCTCAGGATCCTGGGATCTGGGATCTGGGATTGAGCCCCATGGGGAACCCCTCATTGTCTGGCTCCATGCTCAACAGGGAGTCTGCTTCTCCCTCTCCCTCTACCCCGCCCCGTGTTCTCTCTCTTTCTCAAATAATCTTTAAAATATTTTAAAAATAAAATAAAATAAAATAAATAAAATTCTCTACAGACAATGCAACCCCTTACAGCTTGCACCTCCATCTGAATAGCTCCTGCCATCCTGTGCTTGGTACAATGGTGAAGGGGAGTGCTGAGAAAGTAAGGGCTGAGGGTGGACAGGGGACTAGTGGTTAGAAGTCTTCAAATCCATGTTTAGAAAAGCATCAAAATAGAACTTAAAAAAAAACAGCACTTTCATTCATTTGCCTGTAAAATGCACCTGACCACCAGAAGCTTCTAGGCTTCCCCCAAAGTCTTAAGTGAAGGGAGAGTGACTAGCAAGCTCTTAAGAACTTGAGTTGGTCTCTATAGAGGAAAGTTTTGCCTTATTCTTAATCTTTTAAAAAAAAGTTAAGTTGGCTTCCCCTTACCAGTAAACACTGAAATGTGTAGGTCCTCAAATGTGCATATTCTTTTTTTTAAAGATTATTTATTTATTTGAGAGAGAGAGAGAGAGAGCATGAGGGGGGAGGGGCAGGAAGAGAGGGAGAAATAGACTCCCTACTGAGCAGGGAGCCTGACCCCAGGACCCTGGGATCATGACCTGAGCCGAAGGCAGATCCTTAAGCGATTGAACCACCCAGGCGCCCCTCAAATGTGCATTTTCTTAGACCAGTTGAGGTCTTTTTTACCCCAATGCTAGCTATTGTCAGTTATTTCAGTTGTCTTTACTTCTGTTATCTGACATGATCCCAGGAGGACTTGTCTAACTGACTTCATGCTAAGATTCTAGAGCTACCATAGTATTAAGAAGGGTGGTACCAATTCCTTCTACCTGAAAACGATTCTATTCTTTACAAAGTACTCTGGCTTCTGGGATCCCTTTTGAGCCTCATGACTCTGTGAAGGAAATGAGGATTCTGTGTTTATCTCCCACAATGAGCTCAGCCCAACTCAGTGGCTCTAGGAAGAATGGAACCATGTTTACTCTAGAAGCAGAATCACTTAATTTGTTCCTGAGTTCCATTCTGTTGACTATTCTCTGAACACCGAAAGCCACTAAAGCAAATATCTCTAAAAGATCACTCAGGGAGCACCTGGATGGCTCAGTTGGTTAAGTAGCTGCCTTGGGCTCAGGTCATGATACCAGGGTCCTGGGATCGAGTCCCACATCTGGCTCCCTGTTTGGCAGGGAGCCTGCTTCTCCCTCTGCCTGTCACTTGTGTTATCTCTATCTGTCTGTCAAATAAATAAATAAAATCTTAAACAAAATAAAATAAAAGATCACGCAGGTAGCAGGGATATTGGTATGCTGAGAACTGGAGTGAGAGTTTGGCTTGGGCATAGTGTTTTCTGTATCTGGAAAAGAACACCATCATCAACACTTTGCCTTACAAGAAGATTGCAATGGTTACTGGGAAAACAGATTATAGATAGTATTTATATAAACTTTTTTTTTTTTTGCTCTTGGGCTCTTGAGACCTCAGATGTTCTTATCTTGGTAGTCAGGAGAGAGTCATCATGGCAGCCCACTGCAGAGAATTGCGCAAGAACTTTCCAGGGCCAGGGATGTGAGCTAACTGGTTCTGTTGTCCGCTTTCCTTTCGGGTGGGTGAGGAAGGGGCAGTTGTTTGAAGCTCACCACTAACCTTAGTTGAAGAGGAAAACATGCAAATGGTGGATTCTTCTGAATGTCAGATGTGATCTCTTTCTCTCTTCTCCCCCTGTTACAGTAATCCGATACAACAGTGATCTGGTACAGAAATACCACCCTTGCTTCTGGATCGATGGGCAGTATCTCTGCTGCTCTCAGACAGCCAAAAATGCAATGGGCTGCCAAATTCTGGAGAACCGGAATGGAAGTAAGAGATCTGATCAAGATAAATTTCTCCCTCTTTTGATTCTATCCATCACTCTTTAAAGGGTTGGCCAATGCACAAAGGTGCCAGGGCAAGGGGGTTAGTCAGGGACGAAAGCCCACTGGTGTTCTGCTCTCCAAAGCATGTGACCTGGCACAAGGTTGTATCCACTCAGACTTCTCCTAACTGTCCTTAAGGCACTGTATACAAAAGCTAAGTCCCTGATTAAACCTGTCCCTGGGCGCTTTCCTGTGACCCATTCTATATCAACACTGGTTTCTTACTTTGCAGGCTTAAAACCTGGGAGTTCGCACAGAAAGACAAAAAAGCCCCTTCCTCCCACGCCTGAGGAGGACCAGGTATACAGGGAAATTGATTCTGCTACTGCTTAAATAGAAACCTACACGGGTGCCTGGCTGGCTCAGTCAGTAGAAAATGTGACTCTTGATCTTGGGGTTGTGAGTTCAAGCCCCATGTTGGGCATAGAGATCGCTTTAAAACTAAAATTTAAATTAAAAAAAAAAAAAGGAAACTTACAGTCACACCCTAAGAACACACCAGTGTTAGAACTCCTATGGGAGCTGGCAATGTTAATTGATGTTCTTGTAGAGACATGGGATTTGTCCTAAATAGGACAAATCTTGACACTCTTCAGTGGTAAAATAGAGGGCTATTAGGAAGTTCTTCGCAACAATTAAATCCAATCAACTGTTTAAAACAAAGCAACCTGTTTTTTTAAAGATTTTATTTATTTAGTTGACAGAGAGAAACATAGCTAGAGAGGGAACACAAGCAGGGGTAGTGAGAGAGAGAGAAGCAGGCTTCCCACCGAGTGGGGAGTCCGATGTGGGACTGGATCCCAGGACTCCGGGATCATGACCTGAGCCGAAGGCAGAGGCTTAATGACTGAGCCACCCAGGTGCCTCAAGCCTGTTTTTTTTTTAAAGATTTTATTTATTTATTTGACAGAGAGAAACACAGCTAGAGAGGGAACACAAGCAGGGGGAGTGAGAGAAGGAGAAGCAGGCTTCCCGCCGAGCAGGCAGCCCGATGTGGGGCTCGATCTTGGGTCTCCAGGATCATGACCTGAACCGAAGGCAGTTGCTTAACCACTGAGCCACCCAGGCGCCCCCTGTTTTTTTTTTTTTTGTTGTTGTTGTTGTTGTTTTAATGAACAATGCTTTCAAACATAAAGTTGCAAGAATTTAACAGTAAACACCCATATACCCAATACTTGATTCCACCAAGAACACATTATTTCAAAAGTTGGTTCTTTGGTTACTTTTTGAAGTCTAAAAAGCACTTTCTCATATTTTGCAAGTAAACAGGCAGGAATTATTATGCTCATTTTACAAAAAAGGAAACCCAGATTCAAGGCCACTTGGTAGATCCATGTACTAGTTTAGTGCCAAGGTTTCTTGATTGTGACTGTTCATGGTTTTTGTCCAGGAAACTTTAAAAATACTGATGCCTGGGACCCACCCCCGAGATTTTGACATAATTGGTATAAAAAACTGCCTGGGGTTGTTAACCGCTCTCCAGATGACTCTGATGTGCACTCCAGGCTGAGAGCCCAGCATAGATACTTGCAAGCATTGTTGAATGAATGCTGAATAAACTTTTTTTGTTTATGCCTGATTTAGGTTAAACTGGTGACTTGAGTAAGCCAGAGATTTGGGGGAGAAGAGGAGGGAGCTTGATATCTAGCAAACACACCTCCTTTTCCCCTCAACTACACAGATCTTAAAAAAGCCACTGCCCCCTGAGCCAACAGCAGTGCCTGTCTCTGCAAGTGAGCTGAAAAAGGTTGTAGCCCTTTATGATTACATGCCGATGAATGCAAACGATCTACAGCTACGTAAGGGGGATGAGTATTTTATCCTGGAAGAGAGCAACTTGCCCTGGTGGCGAGCACGGGATAAAAATGGGTGAGTCCACTCCAGCTCTTCTGGAACTTTCTGCCCACCCTCTCCACATGTGTGCAGAAGCTTGCAGCTTAATTCCCCTACTCAGTACCCCAGTCAGCAGTTGTTCTTCCCACCCCAAAAGGAATATGCTGTCCCGCCAAATACTTCCCAGAGTGCTCTACTTGCAGCCACATCTCTGAGACTGTAGGGTCTGGGCCATATGCTGTCATGCACATATAATCAGTGCCACATGTGCAGAAGCTACACACTTCACTGGCCTAGCCATGCATCAGTGGCATGGTCCTCTTGGAGGGAGGGGCATGGCTTATATATCTCCATTTGGGATTGGTTCTGAGCTCAGAGATATGGGCATATGACTCTGTCTCCCCCTGCAAGGATGGGAAGTGCTGGGTGATCTACCACATTGTCTCCTCTTCAGGCAGGAAGGCTACATCCCTAGTAACTATGTCACCGAAGCAGAAGACTCCATAGAAATGTATGAGTGAGTATGCTTATGTGCCCAGGACACAGTCTTCCTGGAGGAACTGAATACAGTGTATACATGTTTATACTTTCAGTACATTTATTTCAAGATACTTAGTAAAGTCAGTATCAACTGAGTCACATGCTGCCACCACCCTAAGTTGTAGCTATGTCTTACCCTCACCCCAAACACTCTTTGCTTATGAGAGCTGGAGAGGTCATCATGCCCTGCCCCCAAATCTAGAAGAACTAAAGAAAAGGATTTGAAGCTAGATAGAAAACATTTCAAAGGGTGAAAATGTCAACCTCCTGTCACTGTTCTTTCTCCTGAATCATGGAAATGGATTGTTCTTGGGTGCCCTGTCCCCAATCCCATCCCTGCACCCCTTTGCCACCTGCCTTTTGTCTTCTACTCTTCATTTCCAACCAGGCTCTGGGAAAGGGAGGCAGGGTACTATGTACATGATAGGTACTCCATAAGTGGGAGTTGAGTGAACTGACTGAACCACTGGCATCAATAAACTGTGGAAGGTGCTCTAACCTCTAAGCTGCTAAGGCCACGGCATAAGAGCCACTGAAGCATTCTCCCTTTACAGGTGGTATTCCAAACACATGACCCGGAGTCAGGCTGAACAACTGCTAAAGCAAGAGGTAAGTGTGTGACCACAGGCAAACAGCATTCTCCTTGCACAACAAGTGAGGGCTTGCTGCTCTCTGCCACCTCAAGGCAAGGCAATGTCAAGACTGTCATTTTATGGGGGGGGGGTCTCAGTTACACTTTTCACTATCAAAACCAATGATGCTGCCACTCAAACGTGGCACTTGGCAGTAAAATTTGGGCTTCAATTTTTCTCTCAAGTTCAGGCAGGCAGAATGCAGGTGTGAGTGCCATTTCCTTGTTAAAGTTGGCTTCTTTTTTGTCATTTCAGGGGAAAGAAGGAGGTTTCATTGTCAGGGACTCCAGCAAAGCTGGAAAATATACCGTGTCTGTGTTTGCTAAGTCAACAGGGTGAGTGTTACTGTGTCAAGGCCCTGGGGACAAAGGACAGAGGTGTTTTCATGGTGTGCCCCTCCTACGGTCTCTGCCCCTTACACTCAATATTCATTTCACTTTACTTCTTGGGTCCTGCTGACCCTTTCTCCCATGTCGCTGACTCAGCCTCCACTTCTTTAGGGACCCTCAAGGGGTGATCCGCCATTATGTTGTGTGTTCCACACCTCAGAGCCAGTATTACCTGGCAGAGAAGCACCTTTTCAGCACCATCCCTGAGCTCATCAACTACCATCAGCATAACTCTGCCGGTGAGTATCAGGGGCACCAGAGAAAAAGGATGTGACAAGCACCAGGAGAGGCAATTCAGAACCATGTGGTGAGGGGAAGAAAAAGCCTCAGAAGGCAGTGCAAATTTGGTGAAAGAAAACCCCTAGGATGCCAGGTCAAGATCGAGTAAAAAGGAGGTCAAAGGACGACTTTACAGCCAGTAGTCAGTGACTTCCTATTTGGTGACTGATACTCAGTGCTAAGGAAAGACATAGACGATCCTGGTAATTAACAAATCAGCAAGTACTCACTGAGTTCCTACTGTATACACAGCAATTTTCTTGGTACCAGAGAACACAATGAAATTATCAGTCAAGGTCCTTGCCCTTAAAGAACATACAGGTTAGAAAATACCCAAAGACAGTTTCTAAGTAGGGTAGACATTTGAAAACCTGGAGATTGGTGAGGGCATGAAGACATGGCATAAGCTGCATTGAGAAGACTTGCTGCTCTCTGCTGCCTCTACACAAGGCAGTGTCAAGACCATCATTTTAGGGGGTCCCCATGACATTTTTCATTATCAAAATCAGAAGTTGGATGTGAGTTAAGCCTGGGCTGGGCGGTGGGGATATATTCAGTTGGGGAGTGTACTTCAATGAGTATATTCTCTCTCTCTCTCTCTCTCTCTCTCTCTCTCTCTCTCTCTCTCTCTCTTTTTCTCTTCTGAAAATTCTTTTGTGAGAGGAGAAGCTTCCAGAAACATTTGGGTTCATGGAGATCTCCTGGGATTCAAAATGTACCAGAAAGATGACTGTCAGAAGTGTGAGGCTTTATGTGAGAGCGTGTGCAGCATCCCCTCTCCTACACTGCAGCAATCTGACCCTTTCCTCTCTATGTTTCAGGGCTCATATCTAGGCTCAAATATCCAGTGTCTCAACAAAACAAGAATGCACCTTCCACTGCAGGCCTGGGCTATGGTAACTGCTTATTTCTCTAGGGTAGGGTGGGTGGATGGGCCAGTGAAAAGGACTACTTTTGGCCGACCCAAGTAGACCTTGCCACACACTGTTCTACACTAGCTGCCTCGAGGACAATTAGGCCAGAGCCAGACAAGCTATTTAATAATTTTCCCCCTCTGGTGGCTCCTACTAGGACTGCAAACACATCGATTCATAAAGGGATTATTTTTTAATTATGTGATTAAAGAACATAATCATAATGGGATTTTAAGAGGTTGTCCAGTTTTTCTTTCCTTTATGGCTGCCTGGCACCTAAAATTCCAATTCCTCCAACCAGTAACCACCCTGTCCCTGAAATTTACCTGAGCAAAGATAGATTAGTATTCCTGAGCATCTACCTTTTACTGTTTGCCTATTTCTACCCCTGATAGGGATTCTTATCTATCATAGGACTTATACATACATGATTCCCCAAAAAATCATATTGAAGTTTTGTTGTTATAGGATCATGGGAAATTGATCCAAAGGACCTGACCTTCTTGAAGGAGCTGGGGACTGGACAGTTTGGGGTAGTCAAGTATGGGAAATGGAGAGGCCAGTACGATGTGGCCATCAAGATGATCAAAGAAGGCTCCATGTCCGAGGATGAGTTCATTGAAGAAGCCAAAGTCATGATGTGAGTTACAGCCCAAATTCAACCCTCAGTCTTGTTGCTGGAGTCTAGGAATTACCAGGACAGTTTCCACCGTGGCTTAAGGTGACTTAGAGTGAGAGAGACTTGGGGTCAGGGCCTAAGGTCAATCTTTGATTGGCAGGAGTACTAACTACTAAGGTAACCATTTCTTTGCCTTAGATATTGGTAGATAGCATTGTGTGTCTTGGGTGTGTACTAGCTCAGTAGCATTTGGGGATAAGTGTAAAAAATGAGACTTTCAAAGGGAAGATGGATTCTGACTAGCCTTAGTGTTTGGTTAGCCCTAGGCTTATTTTCTGTTCTGTTTGGGTTCTGTATCCCTGTGCTCACAGGGTGGGAAGGAGGTAGCTCAACTTGTTATCATGGTCCCTTATCTGATGCTCTACTTCCAGACCAACCCCTTTCCTTTCCAGCCCCTTTCTCATTGGTACGGGGAGCCGGAAAGGGAGGACTGGTTTGTTGCCTCTCCCATAGGAATCTTTCCCATGAGAAGCTGGTTCAGTTGTATGGCGTCTGCACCAAACAGCGCCCCATCTTCATCATCACTGAGTACATGGCCAATGGCTGCCTCCTGAACTACCTGAGGGAAATGAAGAACCGCTTCCAGACTCAGCAGCTGCTGGAGATGTGCAAGGATGTTTGTGAAGCCATGGAATACCTGGAGTCAAAACAATTCCTTCACCGAGACCTGGTAGGACCACAGACGGATTGGCCTGAGACCAAGGACTGAGGGGGGTGGAAGTAACAGCGGAAGATATAGCATATCTGGATGAGGAGGGTGGCCGGGATCATCATTTCAGTTTTATCTAGAAAACATGAAGAGTTAGGTGAGCCTGTGCCCCAGGTCAGCCAGTCAAGGGTCTCTAGCCTCAACACCCAAGTCGCTCCATGCTGGGAGCAGGAGCTGTCATTCACGCCCAGTCCCCGACGATAAAAAGGAAATGGTGGGGTCCCCCACCCAGGATGGAATGGCAACCCCATTTCTCAGTGGGGCTGCTCCAGGCACAGAGTCATTTGGTTACATCAAAGTCATATCCTAGGGGGTGGGGGCCTGTGGGTACATCCCTTTTTTTAAAGATTTTATTTATTTATTTGACAGAGAGAAACACAGCTAGAGAGGGAACACAAGCAGGGGGAGTGAGAGAGAGAAGCAGGCTTCCCGCAGACCAGGGAGCCCGATGCGGGGTTCGATCCCAGGATTCCAGGATCATGACCTGAGCCGAAGGCAGATGCTTAACAACTGAGCTACCCCTCCTGCTTTTTAAATGTTATATATTAGCTAGCAGACACTTAAAAACACATTTGAAAAACCTGGATTTCCAGCTTCTCTGGACAGTCTTGGCCATCTTAAAATACCAGGCTCGGGCGCCTGGGTGGTTCAGTTGGTTAAGCGACTGCCTTCGGCTCTGGTCATGATCCCAGAGACCCGGGATGGAGTCCCACATCGTGCTCCCTGCTCAGCAGGAAGCCTGCTTCTCCCTCTCTCACTCCCCCTGCTTGTGTTCCCTCTCTGGCTGTGTTTCTCTCTGTCAAATAAATAAAATATTAAAAAAAAATACCAGGCTCATTCTCACAGGCCTCGCTAACAGTAGCCTGGAGACCTGGAGCCGAGGAGCAGCTTGCCTGCTACAGTCCCTAGGGCATGGGAAATGCATTTCCCTGCAATCTACCCACTCCACTTCCTTCTATCACCTGCCTGGCCTCTAGAGGCATCAGAGTTTTGTGCCCCTGTTTATTTCAGCCAGGCCAAGGCTCAAATTGTCTTAGTCCCACTGGCAGAAAAGCAAACAAACCAAACCAAAACACACCTGCCTTCGGTTACCCTTTATTCGCTCAGCAATTCAGTAGAGGATGGGGTGTCAGGAATCAGGAATTCTTGGTGTGGATGAAATCATTCTGCATGCCCTCGGGTGCTTCACTTTTGTCTATAGAGCAGGTTGCTTTAGATGTATTGGCAACGCTTCAGAGCTTCTCAGTGGCATCACCTGACTCCTGCTGGGTGGGAAAGTGTCTCGAGTTGAAAGAGATGAGGCTTCCATGGCTTCATTCCCCCGGTGGGCAGGAGCTCTGTGCCTTTAACCTGTGTGCCAGGGACAGAGTCTCACTGGTATCTGTTGTCACTACAGGCGGCTCGAAACTGTTTGGTAAATGATCAAGGAGTTGTCAAAGTATCTGACTTCGGCCTCTCCAGGTGGGTGTGCCTTTTTCATCTTTCCCTCTAAAAGGAAAAATAGCACAGTACAAACACGAGGCGGCCATTGTTTTGAATCCTCTCCCTTTCTGGTTTCTCCCTCATTCTAGTCTTTTTCACCCTCTTTCTATTCCTTTTCTTTCTCTGAATTCTTGAAGTTACTTCTTTCCTCCTTTTGGTTGATTGTTAATATGCTCCTTCTAGCCTTTCTCCCTCCCTCTTTTTCACGGGAAGATTCCGCAATACATTATCTTGATCTGTTAATCCTGTTGTCTTCCCTCCTTCCCCCACCGTGCCTCCTTGTTTCCTAAGCAGTCTAATTCCCACTGGCAACCACAGACTAGAAGGAAGGATAAAACAGAGAGGGGGACAGAGGAAGGGAGTACCTAATAGATCTTATTTCACGTCATCCTTGCTGTAACCATATTGTCCATCAGGAAAGCTAAATCAGATCCGAAAACAGGACTACATTAAAAGAAACATTTGTAAAAGATACAGGGGAGGGGCGCGGCCAGCCGCAAGCATGTATTTGTGAGGCTCCTGCCACTGTGCCAAGAAATTGTAAGTAAATGTCAAGCTCTCCAAAATTGTAACAGTAACAAGTCCGGAACCCTACACAGGTATGTCCTGGATGATGAATATACAAGCTCAGTAGGCTCCAAATTTCCAGTCCGGTGGTCTCCACCAGAAGTCCTTATGTATAGCAAGTTCAGCAGCAAATCTGACATCTGGGCTTTTGGTAAGTGGAAATTATACAGATTATACAGCTCAAAGGAAGAGGAATGCAATGGGGAAATTTGCACTTTGCAACCCACACGGAGAGATTATTATGTGTTGTTTTCCTGCTTCTAATCCTTAGGGAGTGCTTACCATTATCAGGCACCACTGGTGTTCCTGGGGATGGAAAGGGTAACCTAGACATGATCCCAGCTTTTTAGAACTTAAAATATATTGAGAGGAACAAACAATTTATTCAGTATTCCACAGCTTCTGAATACTGATTATGTCCCAAGGGACTCTGCCAGACCTGCTAATTACAAAGACAAATTAGAGGCCGTCTCACTTCAGAGGAGCTAATTGTCCAGTACAACCTTCACTGCCCTCCAGCGTGGTCAGTACAAGAGCAGTAGAGCAAAAGTTTGGATGAAATGTGAAATTCAGAGTGGGGAATCAGCTGAATCTAGTATTTGAGGTTAATCTAGGAAGACAAGGGATCCCAACTACCCAAAGAGACTGCAAACTGACTTACTACATTTTTTTCTTTTCTAGGGGTTTTGATGTGGGAAATTTACTCTCTGGGGAAGATGCCATATGAAAGATTTACTAACAGTGAAACTGCTGAACACATTGCCCAAGGCCTACGCCTCTATAGGCCTCATCTAGCTTCAGAGAGGGTATACACCATCATGTACAGCTGCTGGCATGAGGTAAGTGTTTTGCGGGGACATCTTATATTATTTCCTTGAGCCTCCTTTCCCATTTAGCCAGCCAGGCCCCCAGTTCCCAGTCTCCCTGGGCACACACTGACAGCCACGCACCTTCTGGGACCCCGCCTATACCCCAGCCCTTGGATGACCAGAGACTTTCCCAGGCACATCTAGTTCTCACTAGAGTAGCCTCAGCAGACCCCATTACCAACTCAGCTTCAGGGGGAGGGGATGTTGTGGGGCCCTGTCACCCAGCATAAGCAGACAGCTAAAGGCACTCAGTCAAATATATGCACACTTAAAAAGAAAAGCCATTAAAATTTATGTTCATTCCTTTGGAAGTCATTATTCTTTCCTTCTACTTTACTAACTACCAACCTTTTCTGGCTGTGGTCTTAACTGGAATTAAAAAACAAATAACCCAAAAAACGAAAACCCTCCTGGGAACTAAAATTCATTTCAGTCATTTTTTAATTGGGTGAATCATGACATATGTGTGTAGATGTGGTATTTTGAAAATAAGGAGTCTGTCCCACTATTATGAAAATGTTTTGGTGCTCTGACCTTGGGTTCTTTCAGAGGTGCTTTTTCCACTTTTCGGTAGGTCCTTGGCAACCTGAATTTGGCAACCAAAACCTCTAGTAGGAAATGAATGCTGCACCACTAAAACAGGGCAGGACAGTGTCCAACAAGCACATATGTCAATCTGGAGCCCTCTTGGTGGGGTGAAAAGTGGGTACTTGGATCAGAACGCGGCTCCTTTCTCTTCTGTGACTGAGGTCACAAAGGGAGCACGGAGAAAGGGACAACAATTGGAGAAAGGGACAACAATTTCCCTTCTCTATCCTATGCCATTCAGGATTAAGGAGGATTGACTATGCTCCCTCCCAGCTAGGACATCTTCACTCCACTAGTTTAACTGTTTCAGACTGGCCCTTTCTCCATAGCCTGTTTAAAGTAATACTCCTGAAATTCGATGTATATCAGAATCCCTGGGGAACTCTTAAAACTGCAAATGACTGGGCCTTATCCTCAGAGATTCCAATTATGTATGTCTGATGCAGAACCCAGAAATACCCTTTTAAACTTTCCAGGAAATTCTGATACTCAGTTAGGTTTAAGAACCACTGACTCAAAAGAGTAAGAAACTGATGACTCTTCGGTTCTGATGGATTGAGACCTTTCTGGCATGAAGATACTGTGAATCACTAAATACCTCAGGGGTTTATGGACAGCGGCTGTCACAAAGGGCCTTAGTCTAGAGGCCAGACAGTAGTAATAAAATGTCTCAGGTGCTTGGGATCCCTGCTCAGTGATGCAGTCCATGGTCTTGAAATGTTAATTCCTCTGTAAAACTTTGGTTAGGAGATGATAAAAATGGTGTTTGAAAGCTTACAAGATTTTAGTTCTGTCAAACATTTAAACTTGCTTAGTAGGCATTTTTCATTTGAGGATCCGGAATGATGATGCACTCGTGACCGTTCTGTAATGAATCCACCTTTAGTTTTGAATCAGTGCTTGTCAGTTTAATTTGCAAATTGTCCTCATCACATTAATAATCTGAGTTACTAAAGATGAAAAGTGAACAAGGACTTCATGGAGCACTTCTAATTTTTTTCCTTTTTTTTTCTTATAATTGTGTAATTGACAGGGTGTGTGTAATTGACAGGGTATGCTACAGGGTATATAGTATATACTTAATAAACATTTGTTTACTCATTGCATTTACCTTGAATTCTGGATTCTAGTCTACTGTATCTAACACTCTGCTTTGTCTTTGGTTTTAGAAAGCAGAAGAACGTCCCACTTTCAAAATTCTTCTGAGCAACATCCTAGATGTCATGGATGAAGAATCCTGAGCTCACCAATAAGCTTCTTGGTTCCATTCCTCTCTTCCACAAGCCCTAACTTCACTTCTTCAGAGGAAATCCCAGGCTTACAGGCCCTGGAGCCTTCGTGCTCTCAATGAATACACAAAGGCCCCTCTCTACATCTAGGAATGGCTCTCTTTGATTCTCTGAGATAGTTCCTTGTGAGCAAAAGCCGAGGAATTATTGTGCGTGTTATTGTCTTCAGAGAGAAAATTTTCCAGGAGTATTAAGAAAGACTGAATTTGGGATGGCAAGTTTGGGGAAGGGAGGGGTGTAAATAGCCTGACAAGGGGTCCAGCAGTTCTTTGGGTAGGCATTAGAGCTTGGGGGGAGGGAGGCAGAATTTGGCAAGAATAAAATGGTGTCATAAAATGGGAGGGGAGGGTGTTTTGATAAAATAAAATTACTAGAAAGCCTGAAGGTTTCTTGCTATCTCGATTAATCATGCAACCTCCCTGAAACCCCCTATCTCAGTGTTCCAGAAAACTGTTGTGTGGCGTTGGTTTGGCATATTCCTACTTTGAGAACTCGACAAGATCCTCAACAATTTAACCACTGCTCTGAGTTGGAGACAAACTCACAAGCAAAACACCAGTGCCTGGCACACAGCACACAGTAGGCATGTAGTATTACCGGAATGAATCTCAAAATTAGGGACAATTTCTGTCGGACTCTCTTTCTCCTCCGTCAGGAGGGAAAATATCCTCAAAGATGGGCCAAGCAGTCTGGGCCAAGGCAGAACCAGCACTGCAGTACAAAAACCCCGGGCCAATTTGGAAGTGGGCCGGAGCGGGGCTGTTGGGCCGGCAGAAACCAGCCACGTGGTGTTAAGCAACTTCCTTTTTCCACTTTTTTCTCTTTCTTTTTGGAATAACAGCATCTCAACACCGCGGCACTGGGCTGCAAACCCAGACGCCTCGGGGCCCACGTGGGGTGCTGCGGGGTCGCGGGGCAGGGGCGCGGCGCACTGGCGGCTGGGAGGAGCGGCGGGCGGGGAGGTAGGTGGGATGGGGAGGGGGAGTGGGGGTGGGGCCCCCACTCCGGGCCGCGCGCCGGCGCAGTGCGCTCACGGGGGCGGGCCCAGAGACGCGCAGGTTGTGGTTCCGGTTCCGTCGCGGAGACACGTGAAGGTCGGTGAGTTGGTGCGGGGTTCGTCTCCGCACGCGTGGCGGCGCTGGGATGGATTCCTCCTCGTCTTCGTCCGGGGCGGGTTTGGGCTCGGTAGACCCACAGCTGCAACATTTCATCGAGGTGGAGACTCAGAAGCAGCGCTTCCAGCAACTGGTGCACCAGATGACGGAACTTTGTTGGGTAAGGAGCCTGGGGCTGGGACCTGGGACCTGGCCACTGTACCTACTTTTACCCCTGCCCTTGCCCGGCGGGACTGCCCAGGACATTCGGGATTCAGGAAGGGGGAGGACCCGGTAGCACCCCCTTGGTTTTCTCAGGTTTCTCAGATCAAGCCGGAAGGTAGAAAAGGTGACTCCACTTCTTGGGGGACTGTCACCGCAGACCTTGGCTTTGTTGTTGCAGGGGACTAGGGATCGCGGCCGACTTTTGCCCCTGTCCCAAACAGCACTTTAGGCACCTGAGGCTGAAGCTGCCTAGTCCTGGTCACCAAGACTGATGAGAGCCACCAGTACTGAGATTTTTTTTTTTTTTTTGAGCCCCGGTTCCCACGGAGTGAGTCTATTGTCCTGGACTTCTCAGGGTTTACCTGGATTACCCAGTTGCTTTAACCATGAGAAATGAGTGGCTCTAGCCCAGTAACTGTAAAAGTGGTGTACTCTACCTCCCCCCCCCCACACACACACTTACTTGTTTTCTTGTTGGATTGTTTTGTAATACCAAGCTCTTTCAGGTCTGAAGGTTGAGGAGTTGAGTACACCCTGTGAAGGGACTTTGGCAAAAGGGTGGAAGGCATTTGCAGCAGGGGATCAAAGTGTTCTCTGGCTGCAAAGGACAGCATAACCGCCCTGCCTTGTGGGGGAAAAAAATAAAAAACAAAGAACAAAAAAAAACGCCTCATCGGATTCAGAGGCTAAGGATAATTTTCATGGAAGTGGAGAGTCTGAGGCTTGTGTACACAGCAGAGAATAAGGAACAAAGTTCATTTGAACCACTTACCTTGAACTAAATACAGTCACCAGTTCCATAGTCTCTTTCTGCAAATTTACAGTATTGCCGGACTCTGACCCCTACAGATGCTTACCTATGTACTCCTTGGTGCTTTCTTAAAAAAAAAAAATCTGTGATTCATTACACTGTGGTGAGGAGGCGGTGTGGTTAAGGACTCTTTTAGGAATCTATAAGCTCTAGGCCCTTTAGGAAGATTCATACAATTTTCCATTCATCTTGAGAGTATTCAAGAACTTCTGGCTTAGGTAGACAAGGTTATAAAATCTTGGTAATAGATTCCTTTTTTTCTTTGGTAGGTTTTAGGGTGTCACTGCTGTGATTTATTGTTTCACCCCTTTTTTTCTGTACAGTTACTCTAAAGGCATTTGATGGTGATAGCATTGTGGAGTTATAACCAAATTCAGTGAAAACTTACCTCACTTGTATTTGCCTACCCCCACCTTTTTTGCTCTGTAATAGCTCCACCATTTTCTTTTCCAGTAACTTTGGGCGAGATATCTCTGCCATGGTTTCCCACTTTGTAAAATGAGGATTAATGATAGTATCTATTTTGTAGGGTTGTTGTGAGAATTTAATGTAAGGCTATAGATAACTGCTTGCTACATGCCAAATGTGAAATAGTAGCATACCATATACTGTTTTTAGGTTAAGTTTTCCCTCTAAATAACAAGAAGTAACCTTTCCTTTCCCCCCCTTCCTGATTTTTTTCTCAAGTTCTCTTTGTTTTTCTGTATCTTGTCCCGAGCAGGAGAAGTGCATGGACAAGCCTGGGCCAAAGTTGGACAGTCGGGCTGAGGCCTGTTTTGTGAACTGTGTTGAGCGCTTCATTGATACAAGCCAATTCATCTTGAATCGACTGGAACAGACCCAGAAATCCAAGCCAATTTTCTCAGAAAGCCTGTCTGACTGACCTCAGCATTACCTCTTCAGAAAAGGAAGTTAGTTCAAGAAATGAAGAGCAGTTGATGGGATAGTTGAAGAAAAGGCTGTGGGGTAATTGGCTCCCACCGTTGTCACTCTTGGGACATCCTGTCATCTGAGAATGAACAAAGACCAATATTGTGTGTGTGTGTGTGTGTGTGTGTGTGTGTTTTGAGGGTCATATGTGTACTTGGTTGTGTTTTTTAATGCTAATCTTGTGAAAACAATTGACAGATGAATGGAAAACTCTACTAGATGCAGAATACTGTATGTGGGACTATGCTTTTTCAAAGTCCCATTAACTGTTCCCTATAATCTTGATAGTGGAACTGCTTTCTATAATTTGATTGTAGGACCACATAAGGTAAAATCTTGTCATTTGTGTGGATTCATTTCAGATTTCTGGAGAGATTGGATGTACATCTTCGTGTCTCGGAAAGGGCAGCAGTGGGAGAAGAGCAATGTGGTATTTAACTATAGGCCTCCTTATCTAGTGTTCTGATTATCAGTGCTGAAAAAAGAATCTATGGAATATTCATACAATACACTCAGCTTTCTAGATTCTCTCCCCCTCTTATGCTGTGATTTACTTTAATGTATAAAGTATGGTCTCAAGATAGTACAGGTAGCCTGAGTGTCTAGAGACCTTTAGCTATAAAGGAATCTAGCCAGTGAGCATAATTCTCATTACTAAACTGCCCTAAGGAAAAACCTTGCTTACCCTGTATATCAGGGTCCAGAAAATTCAAAGATGTGCCTAAATAGGTTATAAAGATTTGGGCCAGTCAGAAACTAACAGCAGTTTCAGGTAGAGGTGCATGCCTAATGTTAATCAGTGTAGACTCCATTTATTGCATTCTTTTGATCACTGAAATAAAGGCTTCTACAAAATTCAACTCTGATTCAGAAGGCTTTCTATTCTGGTTATCACCTACACCCCGAAGAGATTTGGAATAGGCTGGTTCCAAGACTGAAGTGTAGCCTGTCTGGGTACTTGCTTTGTGCAAGGAACAGCACAGTATTCCAGGGATGTCTGACCTTTTTTTGAGAAAGTAGAACCTTGAGATGAGATGGGGAGGGAAGGGGTTCAGTGCTGACAGTCAGTTCCCAGAGTGTAGTAGAAGAGGTTATATTGACTGGATTCCCCTCCCAATTTCAAATGCCAGTAGACTGGAGTGTAGACCTAATGTGGAACTACTTGTTCGGAGCCTCTTGTTCAAATCTATGAAGATTGGGGAAATATACATTTCTAGAAGCCTCAAGTCCTTTTAATTTTCCACCATATAGGTACTGAGAAAATTTTTAAAAATCCTGGTGAAAAAATTCACAAAGTTTAAAGGGATTTTTCTGTGCCAAGCACTGTTTTTGGTGCCAGGGCTTCGAGTGTGCACAAAAAACAAATTCCCTGCCCATGTGGAGCTTGTGTTCTAGGAGAGGAGAGACAGGCAACAAACTCATAAATATGTCAGTGTAATTAGTGCCATGGACTAAAAGCGGAGTCTGGGGTAGGGAATGTTTGTGGGGCTGTTATTTGAGGTAAGATGGTTAGAGAAGGCCTTGGGAATGTGGTATTTCACAGAGGCCTGAGAGAATTAAGTGATCAAGCCATATTGGTATCTGGGAAGAACATTTCAAGCAAAGGTGACAGCAGGTCCAAAGGTCCCAAGATCAGAGCAGCATGCCATGATGCTAAGGTCAAAAAGCCCATAGGGCTGGAGTAAAATAAGAATGGTGAAGTCAGAGACATAAGCATGAGATGGATTGGGGCTGGGAGGCAGATAAGTACACTGATCAAAGAGGGGGTTATAGGCCATTGCAAGGACTTGGCTGTCAGCCAGCAAGATGAGGAGCCATTTTAGGGTTTTTAGCAGATGAGTGATGTGATATAACTTAAGTTTTAGGAGAGTCTGGCTGCTGTTCGGAGAACATGTACATGTATAGTGGTAAGAATAATCACATTTTGAAGTCCAGGAGAAATCAGGCTCTTTGGGTAGGCATCTAGCATATACTTTGTATCTGTATAATCCCATTTTTTTTTCCTCTACAAAATTTAGTGTGTTCATAGAAAACTTCAAGTCATTGACTTCTTGAATTCATTCCTCCTTTTTATTATATATTACTGTTTTTATTAAGATATTCTTGTCACATTTAGACATAAATGTAACTTTTCTTTTATGATGTTAACTCCTTGCTCAGTTGAGGTACATAATGAGAGAGAGGGTCTGTCGAATAGAATATGCTTGAGCACCAAGTATATGTTCAATACTACTAGGTACAAGATAATGGGAGAGAGAAAAGGTAGAACATTTGTCCTTTTTGTCAAGGAGGTTAAATATACCAGAGCAACAATTTGAGCTTTTGTCAATCTTAGAAACTTCAGAATCTTGATAGAAAGGTGGTACTCTCAGCCCTAATAACACTCAAAGTTCTCATTTCAATATTAAAGGTAGAATGCGTAACACTCCAGTATGAAACAGAAGGATTGCATTAGCAAGACATTCCCTGAAATGAAATTGGAAGCTTAATATTTAAAATAGAAAAGCGAAGCTGCTTTGGAAGAGACCCACCCCCACTTCACCCACTCCTGTGGTGCCTAAGGCACTGTCTTAGGACCTCTAGGGTTTTACCAAACATACTGTGAAAACTGCACCAAGGCTAACCCTAAAGCCCCTGCTCATGAGTCTATGAATGAACATTAGGGATAACAGATACAAGGAAACCAAGCAAGAACTTTGTATTCATTTATGGTAACATCTGTAGAAGGAATTTAGATTTTAAAAATATAACAAGTCAGCGTGCCTGGGTGACTCAGAGGGTTAAGCCTCTGCCCTTGGCTCAGGTCATGATTTCAGGGTCCTTGGATAGAGTCCCATGTCAGACTCTGCTCATGCCTCCCCCTCTTTCTCTGCCTTTCTACTGATTTGTGATCTCTCTGTCAAATAAATCTTAAAATATATACAAGTCAGAGGACACCTAGGTGCTTCATTTGGTAAGAGGAGGCCTTCCGCTCAGGTCTAGAACCCAGAGCACATCAGGCTTCCTGAGGGAAGTCTGCGTGTGCTCGCTCGCTAGCTCGCTCTCCTCTCTTTCCCTCTGTCCCTCCCTACTGCTTGTTCTCTTTATCTCTCTCTCAAATAAATAAAATCTTTAAAAATATGTTTATAAACCCATGTCAGATAACATTTACATGCAAAGCAATCTGGTCTTTTTTTATAGTCTTTTTTTTTTCACTCCTATCAGTACCTTAATAAAAAATCTTGGCCTAGGAAGATTTTATTTCAAAGACCACCCAGTAGTGCTCTTTTAAGACTCTTTGTACTCTCTTACAGCTTCATCTGGACTCAAAAGAGGCTGATGCAGAAAAGTCTGGTAACTTGCATGTTTATTCCATGGAGGAATAAGAGTATTGTTTAGATTAATTGATCTCAAATCAAAGGGCAACAGAGACAGACTACAAGGGACATCTCAAAAGGTGTGGAGGCAAAAAGCCTAAGAACTATGGTAAGGAAACCACAGGTGGTAATAACCAGGGCTGTTGAGGGCCTATGCTGCCATTCCTTGAAAATAAAGGCAGAGAAGGCGATTACAGATGTCGGGAGAAGCAGACACCACATGGCCATGGCTGCATAGGGACTGAAAGTATGCAAGGCCTTGTTCAAGTAGTTCATTTGAGTGCTATACCAATCACAAGACAAGTCAATAGCATCCAGTTGAGGGCTGGCTTTGTGATTGGCTTTCCTAAAATGGCTGCTTCAAGGTGATGCTGAAACTTAATACCCAACATGGAAAATCAGCCAGCAAGAGCAGACAGGAATATACACTAGGAGGTTACCCAGGCCATCATGAGGTCCCACTCTGACGATAAGCAAGTGGTACTGGTCACTACGCATAGCAAAAATGATAAATCCTGTGATAAAAGAAAATAATTGCATTACTACTTTTAGTACTCCTATAAGAAATGCTAAAGCAATTTGGCAATTAAATCATTACATTCTATGACACCTTAGCAAATGAGGAACATTTCAGCAATTAGCCATTTAATGTAAGAACTAATAAAATTTGTGTTGTGTATCTAAAGCTGTATCTTTTTTTAAAGATTTTATTTATTTAACAGAGAGAAACAGCCAGAGAGGGAACACAAGCAGGGGGAGTGAGAGAGGGAGAAGCAGGCTTCCCGCTGAGCAGGGAGCCCGATGCAGGGCTCGATCCACGGTCTCCGGGATCATGACCTGAGCCGAAGGCAGTCACTCAACCAACTGAGCCACCCAGGCGCCCCTAAAGCTGTATCTTTTTTAAAGATTTTATTCATTTATTCATGAGAGGCAGAGGGAGAAGCAATGCAGGACTTTGATCCCAGGACCTGGGAATCAACCTGAGCCAAAGGCAGAGGCTCAACCGACTGAGCCATTCAGGTGTCCCTGAAGCTGTATCTTTAAAAAAAAATCACTCAAAAAGGCAAAGCCTATACAATGTAATTATGGTACTTCCTGTTACAAAGAAATACATAGAAGGGACAATTAGGATATAGCAAGTCAGGATTCAGATGTACTGATCAGGAACTCTAGATGAACAAAAGGGCCAACAGAATTTTGAGATGTATCTTCACTGAGGGTAGGCGTATTATTTGCCACATACAATATTATTTAACCTGGGTCATCTTTTGAAAAATTACAGCTCTGAGAGAGGAAGTAGTATTACCATACCCATTTACAGATGGAGAGCTGAGACTCAAGAGAAATTTAACTTATTGAAGATTACACAGCTAAAAAGTTATAGGGATGATATTTGACCCCAGAACTAATGGTCTGAACTATGATGCTAAACTACCTCCTAAACTTCCTACCTAAAGATAGTAAGTAATGTTTCTTTAAAACGTAGGGCCAGAGTGACTGGAACATTTCATTCTAGAGATAGCATGCATAGTGTAGTGGAAAGAGCATAGGTTTTAGAGGTAGGCAGGACTGGGTTCAATTCCTGATTCCACCTGCCAACACCTGTGTGACCTTAGGCAAGTCACTTAACCTCTGATCTTCAGTGTCTTTATAAAACTGAAATGGTAATGCCCACCTTACAGCATTGAAAGATGAGATCACAATGTAAAGCACTTGGCACACTCTAGGTGTTTAAATGGTAGCTCTTTATTACTATTTTTCAGAACTGAGCATCTTTGATAACCCAGGCTAAGTCATTATCTGGGAGAATAAGAGAAAAGAAAAGAAGTCACTCAATGAAGTTGAGTAATTGAAGTGGCAGAGCTAATGGAGCCTATGATGTTAAGAATTTTGAGTTTATCTCACAATCAATGGGAAACTATTGGAGGATTTTAAACAGTGGAGTAATATAATGATACTTACACTTTTTTAAATGACAACAGTATGACATGCATGTTTAAAACTTCAAACAGTATAGAATTGTTTGAAATAAATGAAAGTCCTCCCCTTACCATCATGTATGTATTTAGATCACTTTAGCAGCTAGACGCTAGCTGGATTGAGGCAGAGAGAACAGTAGTAAGAGTATTTCACTCATTCAGGCAAGAGACTGAGGACCGGATTCAAATGGTGCAAGTGGGGACATAGTAGGAATATGGGGGAGCTGAGAAAAATCTGAAGTAACATGGAAAGGGAGTAAAATAGATGATAGGAAAGGAGGTAGAGTATAGAATAATGTGCCAATGAGAGGGTGTCTTGAGGTTCAAAGGGGAGCAAAGGTGAGTAGGAAGAGAGGAAGATACAAACTGATCAAGTTGAACAGGCCACAGAGAAGGAGGTACACAAATGGCCATCCCCATTCCACAGTTCCAGTCTCTGGGTAACCCCTGGAAATGTTTCTTGACTTTTTCCAATTTAAGGAACATAAGCATACCCCTAATGTTGGAAATACTTAAAAGATTACTCATAAAAACAACGTTCTATAAACTTTTTAAAAAAAGATTTTATTTATTTGAGAGAGAGAGCATGAGCTGGGCAGGGAGGGGCAAAGGGAGAGGGAGATGCAGATTCCCCACTGAGCAGAGAGCCGGATATGGGGGCTCTATCCCTGGACCCCAAGATCATGACCTGAGCTAAAAGCAGATGCTTAACCAACTGAGCCACGTGGCCTCACCTATGTTCTATAAACTTTTAACAGGAAAGTTGAGAAACAAACCAAGATGAAAAAGTAAGATAAAATCCCACTTGGGTTTTAATACTGTACTTTGATAAAGAAGGGAGACAGGAGTAGAATGACAAAAAGGAAAAAGAATGAAACGGGAGTCAGGGACTCAGGAGTATTTGTTAAACTGTACTTGAGACCTATAGTCATTTCCTTAAAAGCTTAGGCCATTTTCTGTGTAATGTAACTGACGTGTGTACTAAACCAGTGTTGTTCAAATTAAAAATCTAATGTCATGATAATTGCTAGTTGTACCTTGTCACGAAAAAGGAAACATTATCAACACCGTCTAGTTCTTTTAATTTTCTTTTTTTTTTCTTTTTTCTTTTTTTTTGGGGGGGAGGCTAGTTCGTTTTCTAAATAGCTGTCTTTCATTATCATTGTGTGGCAGGTCACACCACCAGGTCAAAAGAGCTGATCCCCATTTTTCAAGCACTTTCTTCTTTTTTCTTCCCTCAGACAGGTCCCAGGGATGCTTTCTTTTCCTGTTAAAACTGCCAACACTTCGGAATTCTTCCTAACAGATTAACTATTACTCCCAATTCACCCCATTCATCCTATTCAAGACAAGCACATAGGCCCTCAACATGTTAAGGGTTTTGTTTTAATCACTCTGGGGAAATAGACATGGGGACAAAATACAGAATAAATATGGGGAAATTGCAAAGGTTATGGGCTTTTAGAAATTTTTTTTAAAGATTTTTATTTATTTGACAAAAAGAAACACAGCCAGAGCAGGAACACAAGCAGGGGGAGTGAGAGAGGGAGAAGCAGGCTTCCCGCCGAACAGGGAGCCTGATGTGGGACTCGATCCCAGTTCTCCGGGATCATGACTGAGCCGGAGGCAGTCACTTAACCAACTGAGCCACCCAGGCGCCCCAGATTTTAGAAATTTCTAATGGTCAACTGATTCACATTCCCTTCCTTACTGATACAGTGATTATTAAGATCCCCTCTGTCTTTATTCTTGAGTGATGTTTCATCAGGCTTCCCCACTTCACACAAAACTCAAAAGCCATAAAATAAAAGGTTTTTAATTTTGTCTACATATAAAAAAATTCTGAACAGCAAAAATTTCCACAAGCAATGTTTAAAGAAAAACAACAAACAGGAAACAAATATTTGAAACTTTTCTACAAAGGACTAATCTTATTATATAAAGGGCCCCTATGAATCAATAATAAAAGACCATTGCCGGGGACCAGCCTCAGCAGAGATGTGGGTCCCGAACCAAGGGATGTCTGGCAGGTGAAAATAATGACACGGACATGGAGATCTGATGCAAGCTGACAGACCCGAGGTCAGTCAGGAGAGACCTATGAAGCAGGCTCTGGCTCTGGCTCTGGCATTGTCTCTAGCTCTGGCCCTGGCTCTGGCTCTCATTTCTCAGGTTCTCTCTTCGCAGGCTCTATGGCTCTTAGGCTCTCTGGCTCTTAGGCTCTCAGGCATTGTCTCTGCTTTTGTCTCTCTTTCTGTCTCTCTTTTTACCTCTTTGCTTCTGTGCAGGCTCTCTGCCTTTTCCTTTTCCTTTGTCTCTATCTTTGTTTGTCTCTTTCTGTCTCTCTGCTTTTTCCTTTGTTTTTGCTTCTACTTTCGTCTCTCTACTTTTCTCTCTCTTTTTGCTTCTGTCTCTCTTTGCTTTTGTGTCTGTCTCTTTACTGTTTCTGTCTCTCTACTGTTTCTGTCTCTGCTTCTGTTTCTGTCTCTCTACTGTTTCTGTCTCTCTTGACTGTCAAGGGTCCCAGTTTTTTATTATTCCAAAGTGAGGAGGTTGGGGGATACAGTTAGGTTAAAGTTTAAGAAAGTGATTTTTGATTACACAGTGTCTTTGTTAGAGAAACATAGTGCTTTGATCAGTGAAACATGTTTTTGCAGGTGCACCTATCTATAGTTCAGAGTTAACTCCCTAAACCAAACCAAGGACAAGTTGCTCAGTAAGGTTTTTTACAGTTTCTACATTTGGTGCCTAGACGATAAAGGGCAGACTAATGATATGGTGTTTTTTAAGCAGGTCTTACAAACAAGAAGGCAATTGAAAGGCTTAGATGAGTTATGTACAAAGTTTTAGCTACATTATTAGCACAATGACCAAAAGTTAGTCTGTTTGGCATCAGGAGAAAAATAACTTCTTTTTTTTTTTTAAAGATTTTATTTATTTGACAGAAACACAGCCAGAGAGGGAACACAAGCAGGGGGAGTGAGAAAGGGAGAAGCAGGCTTCCCGCCGAGCAGAGAGCCCGATGTGGGACTCAATCCTGGGTCTCCGGGATCATGACCTGATCCGAAGGCAGTCACTTAACCAACTGAGCCACCCAGGCGCCCAGAAAAATAACTTCTTTTGCAAAGGTAAAAGCATTTGCTCAAGCCTATTTTCCAAGACTGGATTCAGAACTCTTTATTATGGATCTTTTGTGCGTGTGGCAATGTCCTTGTTAGTATAGTTTTTATTTCTTATATTAAGCCCATTATTTAACCATTTAAAAGCCCTGACAATTTCCTCCATAGAGCTTCAGGATATCTAAGATTAAACTGTTTTTAATGATGGTAAGTAGAAACAAAAGTATTTACTTGAGTAAGTGAAGTAAGAAGAAATAGTGTCAAAGAATTTATGGTAGTTAAACAGACAAGGAACAATGGAAACAAATATTTTTTGGTGTCAGTGATTGCAACTTTGCAGAGCTCTTTCACTTTGAGGGAGGATCATTGCTCTCCATGCCTTAAATGAGTGCTTGCCCAGATGCACGTCCCAGGACACAAAGGACATATTGCCCCAGCCCACAGGGTACGTGTCTTTCCAGATTC
The DNA here is from genome assembly GCA_004023965.1 of Spilogale gracilis. Taxonomy (NCBI): domain Eukaryota; kingdom Metazoa; phylum Chordata; class Mammalia; order Carnivora; family Mephitidae; genus Spilogale; species Spilogale gracilis. The sequence continues at coordinate 70,331 of PITA01007152.1, forward strand.
TTGGTGGGGAAAGCCTGGAGGGACTTTCATCCACATTCATGGGTACCTCCACCAAAGTTTTCTGGTGGCTTGCGGCATGGCAGGAGGGGCGGATCACGCCGTCCCCGACAGACCATTCAATAGAAAAATGGACAAAGGATATAAAGAGACAATTCAAAGAAACGGAAATACATATGGCTCTTGAACATGTGAAAAGATGTTTATATTTAAGAGAAATTTAAAAACATACACTGAGATATCATCTCTCACCTGTTATTAGACTGGCAAAGCAAAAGCCTGATAATATACTGTTGTGTGGACAGTGCATGGAAAACAGTTGTCCTTACATTACTGGTGGAGGTGTAAATTGGTACCATCTCCATGGATGACAGTTTAACAATATCTACCAAATTATATATGTACAAACCTATTCCACAAATATGACTTCTAGGAATTCATCCCGTAGACATGTTCACATGTTCACAATGACAAAGTTATTCACTGCAGCATTGGAAAAGGAGACTGGAAACAACCGAAGTGTCTCTTATTGTGATATTGATTAAATAATGTTCCTACAATGAGATACTTAACTATGCAGCTATAAAAATGGATGAGGAATACCTTTACATACCAATATGGATTTAGCTCCCATACATAGTTAAAACAAGATTCAAGACACAATATGCTATCATTTGTGTAAAAGGGGAGATTAAAATATATGTACACATTTGCTTGAATAAGCATAAATTACCTCTTGAAGGATATTGTTAAATGTTGGTTGCCTCCAAGGAGAGGGGCTAGGTGGTTAGAGGGTAAGGATGGGAGGAGACTTTACATCTTTTCTCTATGCCTTTTGAATTTTGAATCATGTGAATGTATTACCTATGCAAAAAATAGCAGCAATGGCCACAATCACCAAACTGTGGAAAGAGCCAAGGTGCCTTTCAACAGATGAATGGATAAAGAAGATGTGGTACATATATACAACGGAATACTACGCCTCCATCAGAAAGGATGAATATCCAACTTTTGTAGCAACATGGACTGGATTGGAAGAGATTATGCTGAGTGAAATAAGCCAAGTAGAAAAAGTCAAGTATCACATGGTTTCACTTACTTGTGGTGCATAAGGGGTAATATAGAAGACAGTAGGAAAAGGAAAGTAAATGGGAAGTAGGGTAATTCAGGGAAAGAAATGAAACATGAGAGCCTTTGGACACAAACAAACTGAGGGACTTGGAGGGAGGGCGTGGGGGCATGGGAGAGCCTGGTGGTGGGTACTGAGGGCACCTATTGCATAGAGCACTGGGTGTGGGGTATAGGCAATGAATCTTGGAACACTGAAAAAATAAAATAAATTTAAAGTAAAAAAAAAAAAAGAGTCTGTCTTCAGCTCAGGTCACGATCCTGGATCCTGGAAATCAAGCCCCACATGGGGCTCCCTGCTCAGCAGGAAGCCTGCTTCTCTCTCTGTCCCTCATTTGTGTTCTCTCTCACATAAACAAATACATACATACATACATACATACATACATACATACATACATAAAGCACATACACAAAACCAGAGCACCTCAGTGGATCAGTTGTTGAGTGTCTGCCTTCCACTCAGGTCATGATCCTGAAGTCCTGGGATCAAGCCCTGAGTTGGGCTCCCCACTCGACGGGAAGCCTGCCTTTCCCTCTGTCACTCCCCCTGCTTGTGTTCCCTCTCTAGCTGTGTTTCTCTCTGTCAAATAAATAAAATCTTAAACACACACACACACACACACACACACACAACCTATGCTCTTGATTATTACGGTACATTCTTCGATATATTTAAATTGCTTCAGAGTATATACAGATCATAAAGCTCACCACCATATTCCTCAAATGTTGCACATTTATTTAGATCTTTTCCACTTACTTCCTATCACAAAGAATCCAATGAAGAATATATTCGCCCGTAAAACATTGTGGCAAGTTAGATAAACACTTTAAGGTAGTTACTCTGAATGGACTTACTAAGTCAAAAAGTATGAACATTTTAAAGCTCTTATATGCTGGCAAACTCCTTTCCAGAAAGGCCAAAATCATTTACATACCTTTGGTACAGTATGAGTGTAAGGTTGAACATTTCACATATTGACCACTGATTTATATGCTTTTGCTCATGTTTCTTTAAAGATGTTCATTTTTCTAATTTGTTTGCATGTTATATATATATATATATATATATATATATAATATGTTATATGTGTATACATGTTACATATAATATTTTGGCATATATTAACCTTTATGTATAGTTATATATTATATATATTAGTCAGTGTTATCACACACATGTATATTTATTCTTTTTTGTCACTCTCATGTACTTTTTTTTGAAGTACAGTTGATAAACAATGTTACATTAGTTTCATGTGTACAACATAGTGATTCCACAAGCCTATGTAAGTCTATATACTATGCTATGCTCGCCACAAGTGTAGCTACCATCTGCTACCTTTCAAGACTATTACAATATGATTGACTGTATTCCCTGTGCTGTATCTTTTATCCCCATGACTTATTTATTCCATAACTGGAAGCCTGTAATTCTCATTCCCCTTTACCCATTTTGCACATATTCCCCACTCCTGCACCTCTAGCAACCATCAGTTTGTTCTTTGTATTTATATCATATATAGTTTAACAATCTTTTTATTTTAGAATAGTCTTGAGTTCAAGAAGTTGTGAATGGGACACCTGACTGGGTTGCTCAATTGGTGGAGCACGTGACTCTTGATCTTGGGGTGGTGAGTTTGAGCTCCATGCTGGGTGTAGAGATTACATAAAATAAAATATTTTAAAAAAAGAAAAATGGTGACGATTTACCAATAAGTTTCATATACCCCACACTCAGTTTCCCTTGCTGTCAACAGCTTACATTAGTATGGTACATTTGTCACAATGAATGAACCAATATTGATACATTATTATTAACTGAAGCCCATATTTTATTCATATTTCCTTATTTTTCACCTATTGTCCTTTTTTTGGTTCCAAATCTCATCCAAGATACTACAATACATTTAGTTGTCATGTGTCTTTGACTGCTTTGGCTGTGGCTATTTTAGTCTATCATATATTTTTTCAAATCTTTTACTTTCTATTTATAATCTGCTTTTCTCATTTATGTGTTCCATTTTCTGATGTGTATAAAAATTAAATTCTATATATAGAATATATATATTAAATTCAGGTATATCAACATTTTCTTCTGTGATATCTTCTACTGTCTTAGAAAGTTCTTCCTTACACCCAAATGAGGGAAATATTTACCTACATAATTTCTTACTGTTTCATGTTTTCATTTTTCATATTTATATCTAATTCACCAATCTATATGGAGTTTATTTTGGTATATGGTATGAAGTAGGGGCCTAATTTATTTTTTCCAAATAGTTGCCATTTCTCTGAAACCCTCTCTTACGCAATTCTTCTTTTCTTAAGGTTTTATTTGTTTGAGAGAGAGAGAAAGAGAGAGAGCATGAGCAGGGTGAGGGGTAGAAAGAAAAACAGACTCCCTGCTGAGCAAGGAGCCCAATGCAAGGCTTAATCCAGGGCTCAATCCTGGGACTCCTGGATCATAACCTTATCTGAAGGCAGATGCTTAACTAACTTAGTCACCCAGGCACCCAGTGTAAAATTTTAGATTGCTTAGGAATAAAATGCATGTAAGGGCCTATATGGAAAGAACTTTGAATCTTTAATGAGAAATATAAGACTTGAAAGAAGTATGCCATGGTGCTTGAGGGGAAGACTCAATATTGGAAAAATATATAGTCTCAAATTATTTGCAATTATAATGCAAGCCCAATAGGATTTTTATTTTGGAATTTGGTAAAATATTCTGAATTTCATCTAGGAGAAGAAATAGCCAGTTTTTGTAGAGAGCAGTGAGGAGCACTTGCTCTACTAGATATTAAGATGTATTCTAAAGTAACAATAAGATAGTATGGCAATGTGGGTGCCTGGGTGGCTCAGTGGGTTAAAGCCTCTGCCTTTGACTCAGGTCGTGATCTCATGGTCCTGGGATCGAGGCCTGCATCGGGCTCTCTGCTCAGTGGAGAGCCTGCTTCCTCCTCTGTCTCTGTCAAATAAATAAATAAAATCTTTAAAAAAATAGATAGTGTGGCAATGGCACAAGAATAGGCAGTTGATAAGGTGACCAAATATTCCAGTTTGCCTGGGACTGATGGGTTGCCCAGGACACAAAACTTTCAGTACTAAAACTGAGACAGTTCTGAACAAACTAGAATCGTTGGTCATCCTAACAGTGGAAAAGAATGGAAAGCTCAGAAGCAAACATTAATAGGTAAGAGGGAATCACAAATCAGTGGGAAAAGGAAGGATTTGGGGGCACCTGGGTGGCTCAGTTGGTTAAGCGTCTGTCTTCTGCTCAGATCATGATCCTGGGGTCCTGGAACTGAGCCCCGAATGAGGCTCCCTGCTCAGCGAGGAGACTGCCTCTCCCTCTCCTCAACCCCCTCACTCATGCTCTCTCTCTCTCAAATAAGTAAAATCTTTAAACAAAGAAAAATGTTCAAAATTTTACACTGCTATAGGACATGGGATCTTTTCCCACATTATATTTTGTAAATAATTAAAAATATTTTCATATATATATATATATATATATATATATATATATATATACACAATTTTACCTAAATGCATATATGTGAATATATGGGTACCTTTTTATTAACTACAACTTTTTTCTTTTTCTTTTTTAAATTATGTTCCGTTAGCCAACAAATATAGTTTTTTTTTTCCTTTTCTTCTCTCTCTTCCTTTTCTTTTTTTTTCTTTCTTTTGTTGGCTTGGCTACCCCAACTCTTCTCCATTTCTACCTCTGTCACACATATTAAGACCTTAATATTCATCTTTACATTCCCCCATACTTAGATAAGGATAGATACATAGATAGACAGATAGATATGCTTTTTTGATCATAGACTATTTTTAAAAGTGGGATCATATTATATGCATCTTTAACATTTTTGATCTTGCCAGATTGCTTACCATGACTATGATACTAAATATTTCTACCATCAATGTGTAAGAATACCTGTATGGAAAAAAAGTATTCTTCCTCTTATGTTTCTCCTTTACTCTCACAGTACTACCACACAATACTTATGACACCAGATGTGTGGGTTTTCCACACATCAAGAAATTCTCTGACACCATCTGGGTGTCCTACAATTCAGTTTGGTTCTAACACTACCTAGAGTTGGCATCAGATCCCACAAGTTAAGGGCTCACTCCCACAAGACTGCCCCACTTCAGACACCAGTTCAAAGTCCTAGGTTGTCACTTATACTTTTTAAAATTATTAACATATAATGTTATATGTTTCAGGGGTACAGGTCTCTGATTCATCAGTCTCATATAATACCCAGTGCTCATGACAACACATACACTCCCCAATGTCCATCACTCTGTTACCCCATTCCCCCAGCCCCCTCCCCTCCAGCGACTCTCAGTTTATTTCGTGAGATCAAGAGTTTCTTACAATTTGTCTCCCTCTCTGGTTTCATCATTTCATTTTTTCCTCTCTTTCCCTATAATCCTCTGTCTTGTCTCTCAAATTCCACACGTCGGTGAGATCATATGATAGTTGTCTTTCTCTGATTGACTTATTTCGTTTAACATAATACCCTCTAGTTCCATCCATGTTATTGCAAATGGCAAGATTTCATTTTTTTGATGGTGGCACAATATTCCACAGTATATGTATGTGTGTCTGTCTGTATATATATGTATATATATATATATATATATATATATATATATATATATGTCACATCTTCTTTATCCATTCATCTGTCGATGAACATCTGGACTCTTTCCATAGTTTGAGTATTGTGAACATTGCTGCTATGAACATTGGAGTGCATGTCACTGGTACTTCTGACTGACCAGCTATAAATTGGAGTTCCCATGACCCCTTCCTTTGGTTTGGTAATTTGTTAGAATGGCTCATGGAACTCAGAGAAACACTTAATTAGGTTTAACCATTTATTATAAATGTTATAATGCTACAGGATATAATAAATGCTATGACTTAGGAGCTAGATGAAGAGAAATAGGGCAAGGTCCAGAAGGATCTTGGACAGAGAAGCTTTTGGCCCTGTTGAGTTGGGATGTGCCACTCCCTCAAGTATGTAAATGTGTTCACAAACCCAGAAGCTCTCTTAGCCATATATGATTGGGATTTCTATGGAGGCTTCATTACATAGAATGATGGATTACTAATTCTGTTTCCAGCTCCTCTCCCCTTCCAAGCTTGTAATCATGGCCTGGTTTTTCTAATGGCCAGATTCCATCATGAAGTTATTCAGGAGTCCACTAAGTGTTGCCTCGTTAGAATAAAAGACAGCCTTATCACCCAGGAAATTACTAGGGATTTAGGAGCTCTGTGTCAGGAACTGAGGTTAAAAAGCAAATATTAGGTGGGGAGAATGCTACTGATGCTCTTATCACTTAGGAAATTACAAGGGTTTTAGGAGCTTTGTGCTAGGAACTGGGGGTAGAGGTCAATATATATGTTTTCTATTATTTCACAATACCCTTTCCCCACATAGCCAGTTTTAAACCACCCAAATTCCCATCACAGGAGACTTTCTGGGTAAAATATGGCACATATTTTACAGAAGACCATGCAGCTGTAAAAATAAATAAGAAAGGTTCCTATATGCTGCTATGGCATGATCTCCAGTACATACTGTTAAGTGAAAAAGCAGAGTGCAGAGCAGTAGTACAGTATGCTACTTTTTATGAAATAAAGGGGGGCAATAAGAACATATATGGCTATTTATGCTTTCAAAAGTAAACAATGAAAGTATAAAGTAAGAGCTAATAAAAATGGTTACCTCTAAGAAGAAGGAACAGGCTGTTGCAGTAAGGAATGAAAGCTAGACTTCTCTGAATGTGTCTTTCATAGTTTTGACTTTGAAACCATGACAATTTTTTTCATGATTATAATGAAAATTAAACCAAAGATCCCTAAAAGTTGAAAACAGAAGAAAACAAATATGCAACAAATAACTCTAAATATATTATTCATTGTTGGCAGAATTACACAGAGAATTATTCCAGTTTTCTTTTTTTTCCAGTTTTCTTTAAAGCACAGTAATTTGACTAAACTGATGGGCTATACTCTGAAGACAAAAAGAACCACACAGAAATATTAAATGAATTCAATAATCATAGTTGTAAGCAATAATACTAGAATCGTTATTTTAAAACTATTAGATATTTAGTAGAATAAAGTAAATAAATAGCTATGTTAATATCACTCATTACTGAGATTTCAGAATAAAAGAGATACAATTATAAAATCAAAGAAGTTGAGTACAAATTCTATAATCTTAATTTTGAATTGGAAATATCAGAATGAAATAATTTATTTTTCTTTCTTGAAGAATACTTTAAATACTTATATAGTTCAATAGGTCTATCTCTTCTTTTATATACCTTATATAGTCATTATTAGAAATATATCTTCTACCCCCACCCTGTACCCCCAATCTGCCAGACTCTGCATGTGTACCATGCTTTTATATTTACTTTTATATTAAGTATTAAGACATCTGGAATTTACTTTTTGAAATTGTGTAAGAATCCATTTTTATTTTCTTCCAAATGGATAGTCAATTGTGCCAGTTTCAATTATTAAATAATCTATCCTTTTCCCACTGAACTATTGACTTGTTCATAGATTAACTTTTCACATATCCTGGAGTCCCATTCAGGATTTGTTTGTCTGCTACACCGATTTGTCTAATCTTGTATTACTATTAGCCTTATTGGATCACGCTGGCTTAATAGCATTTCCTAACACTTACAAAAGAAAACACTCACTCAGTGTTTTTATTTTTTAGACTTTTCTTGGCTACTCATTATATCCAATTCCCCCTAAAAAATATTCCTGGGATTCTAATCAGAATTACATTGCATTCATATATTAATTCTAGGAGAATCAAGATTTTTATGACATTAAGTCTCCCCATTTGAGAATATTGCATGTGCCTTTTCATGGATTCATGAGATTGTTTCATATTTATAAAATATTTATAATGAGATTTTATAGTTTTCTTCAAATAAGTCCTGTGTGTTTACATTTAATTGTATTCTAAAATATTCTATAAGTTTTTAAAAAACTTTTTTACCTTCTTTATTGAGGCATACTTGACAAATGAAATTTGAATATATTCAAGGTGTACAAGGTGATGTTTTTATACATGTATGCATTGTGAAATTATTATCACAGTCAAGCTAATTGACATATATGTCACTTCACATAGTTATGTTTTGTGTGTGTATGTGTGTCTGTGTGGTGAGAACACTTAAGGTTAAATCTCTTAGTAAATTTTGGACAGAACAAACCACAAATAAAGGAAAAGAAGAGACTGCAGTGAAAGAACAGGAGACATAATTGGCTTTTCTAACACAGAGAAGAAGACAGAGACTTAAACAAAATGCCAGGACAGAGAAATTTATCCCAAATGAAGGAACAAGATAAGGACATGGCCAGAGATCTGGGTGAAACAGATATAAGTAACATGCCTGATAGGGAATTAAAAACAACCACCATAAGATACTCACAGAGCTTGAGAACGGAATAGAAGACATCAGTGAGACCCTTACCACAGAGATAAAAGAATTAAAAAAGAATCAATCAGATGAACCAATCAGAGATGAAGAGAGCAATAATAGGGGCGCCTGGGTGGCTCAGTGGTTAAGCCTCTGCCTTCAGCTAAAGTCATGATCCCAGAGTCCTGGGATTGAGCCCCACATTGGGCTGCCTGCTCACAGGAAGCTGCTTCTCCCTCTCACTCCTGCTGCTTGTGTTCCCTCTCTGGTTGTGTTTCTCTCTGTCAAATAAATAAAATCTTTTTAAAAAAAGAGAAAGAGCAATAATAGATTGGAAATGGGCTTGATAGAATGAACAGCAGGCTGAAGGAAGCAGAAGAACAAATTAGTGACCTAGAAGATGAAATAATAGAAAATAATGAAGCTGAACAGAAAAGAAGAATTATGCAACATGAGAATAGATGAAGGGATCTCAGTGACACAATTAAACAGAATAACATTCATATTATAGGAGTCCCAGAAGAAGAAGAAGAGAGAAAAGGCAGCAGAAAATTTATTTGAGGAAATAATAGGTGAAATTTTCCTAATCTGGGGGAGGAAACAGGCATCCAGATCGAGGAGAGACACAGAGAATCACCAAAAAAAATCAACAAAAGCAGGCCAACACCAAGACATATTGTAGCTAAATTTGCAAAATATAGTGATATAGAAAAAAGTCTTAAATACAGCAAGTCAAAAGTTGTCCTTAACTTTCAAAAGAAGACCCATAAGATTAGCTGGCAATTTCTCAACAGAAAGTTGGCAAGCCAGGGGGAATGACATGATATATTCAAAGTGTTGAGTGGGAAAAATCTGCAGCGAAGAATAAGCTACCCATCGAAGCCATAATTCAGAATACAGGAAGAGATAGAGTTTCCCAAACAAAAACTGAAGGAATTTGTGACCACTAAACTAGCCCTGCAAGAAATAAATTTTTTAAAGATTTTATTTGAGTGAGAGCATGAGAGGGGAGAAGGTCAGAGGAAGAAGCAGGCTCCCTGCAGAGATGGGAGCCTGATGTGGGACTTGATCCTGGGACTCCAGGATCATGACCTGAGCTGAAGGCAGTGGATTAAACAACCAAGCCACCCAGGCATCCCGACCTGCAAGAAATATTAAAAGGGACTCTTTCAATGGAGAGACCAAAAGTGTCAAAGACAAGAAAGGATCAGGGAAATTCCCAGAAACAATGACAAAACAAGTAATAAAATGGCACTCAATACATATCTATCAATAATAATTCTAGGTATAAATGGAATAAACGCTCCAATGAAAGGACATAGGGTGTCAGAATGGATGAAAAAAGAACCATCTGTATGCTGCCTACAAGAGACACATTTTAGACTTAAAGGCCCCTGCAGATTGAAAGTGAGGGGTGGAGAGATATTTATCATACAAATGGCTATCAAAAGAAAAAAAGAGTAACAATACTTATATCAGACAAACTAGACTTTTTTTAAAAATATTTTTTTTATTTATTTGACAGAGATCACAAGCCGGCAGAGAGGCAGGCAGAGAGAGAGGAGGAAGCAGGCTCCCTGATGAGCAGAAAGCTCTATGCAAGCCTCAATCCCATGACCCTGAGATCATAACCTGAGCCGAAGGCAGAGGCTTTAACCCACTGAGCCACCCAGGTGCCCAGACAAACTAGACTTTAAAACAAAGACGGTAACAAGAGATGAAGAAGGACACTGCATCATAATAAAGGGAACAATCCAACAAGAAGATCTATCAATTGTAAATATTTATGCACTCAACATGGAAGCAACCACATACATAAAGCAATACCAAACATTCTAATTCATCCTAATATAATAATAGGGAACTTTCACACCCCACTTACATCAATAGAGAGATCATCTAAACAGAAAATCAACAAGGGAACAATGGCTTTGAATGATACACCGGATCAGATGGACTTAACAAATATATTCAGAATATTCCATCCTAAAATAGAAGAATACACATTCTTTTTAAATGCATATAGGATATTCTCCAAAATACATCACATATTAGGTCACAAATCAGGCCTCAACAGATACAAAAGAATGAAATCATATCATGCCCCCTTTCTGACTTCAATACAATGAAACTGGAAGTCAAACACAAGAAAGCATTTTGAAAGACATCAATGGTTAAGGGGTGCCTGGGTGGCTCAGTTGGTTAAGCAACTTCCTTCAGCTCAGGTCATGATCCCAGAGTCCCAGGATCGAGCCCTGCTTTGGGATCCCTGCTCAGCGGGAAGCCTGCTTCTCCCTCTCTCACTCCTCCTGCTTGTGTTCTCTCTCTGGCTGTGTTTCTCTCTGTCAAATAAATAAATAAAATCTTTAAATATATATATATGGTGGTTAAACAACATGTTATTAAATAATGAATGGGTCAACCAGGAGATCAAAGAAGAAATTTAAAAATACATGGAAACAAAGGAAAATGAAAAAGTTCAAAAAGTTCAAAACAAAACAAACAAAAAAAAAAAAACAAAAGTTCAAAACAGTTCAAAACCTTTGGGATGCAGCAAATGTGGTCCTCAGAGGGAAGTATATAGCAATACAGGCCTACCTCAAGAAGTAAGAAAAATCTCAAATAACCTATCCTTACACCTAAAGGAGCTAGAAAAAGAATAACAAAACCTAAAGCCAGCAGAAGAAGAAAATAATGATTAGAACAGAAATAGATGATATAGCAACTAAGAAACAATAGAACAAAACAATGAAACCAGGAGCTAGCTCCTTGGAAAAATTAATAAAATTGATAAACCCCTAGCCATACTTATCAAAAAGAAGAGTTTAAGGACCCAAATAAATAAAATCACAAATGAGAGAGGAGAAAGAACAATCAACACCATGGAAATATAAATAATTATAAGAGAATATTATGAAAAACTAGATGTCAACAATTTCGACAACCTGAAAGAAATGGATAAATTCCTAGAAACATATAAATTACCAAAACTGAAATAGGAAGAAATATAAAACTTGAACAGACTGATAACCAGCAAGGAAATTGAATCAGTAATTAAAAAAAATCCCAACAAACAAAAGTCCAGGGGCAAATGGCTTCACAGATGAATTCTACCATTTAAAGGAGTATTAATACCTATTCTCAAACTATTCCAAACAATAGAAAAGGAAGGAAAACTTCCAAATTCATTCTATGAGGCTAGCATTACCCTGATACCAAAACCAGATAAAGACTCCACTAAAAAAGAGAACTATAGGCCAATATCCTTGATGAATATGGATGCAAAAATTCTCAATAAAATACTAACAGACCAAAGTTCTCCTGGGTGACTCAGTCAATTAAGAACCTGCCTTCAGCTTGAGAAATGATCGCAGGGTCCTGGGAAGCCTGGTTCTCCTTGGAATTATTCCTAGGTTACAAAGGTGGTTCAATATTCACAAATCAATCAACATGATACACCACATTAATAAAAGAAAGGGTAAGAAATATATGATCATCTCAATATATGCAGGAAAACCACTTGACAAAGTACAACATCTATTCACAATTTTAAAAAACCCTCAAAAAAAGTAGGTTTAAAGGGAACATATGTCAACATAATAAAGGCCATATATGAAAAGCCCAGAGCTAATATCCTCCATGGGGAAAAACTGAGAGCTTTTCCTCTATAGTCAGGAATAAGACAGGGATGTCCACTCTTACCACTTATACTCAGCATAATACTGGAAGTCCTTGCCACAGTAATCAGACAACAAAAAGAAATAAAAGGTATACAAATCAGCAAGGAAGAAGTAAAAATTTAACTATTTGCATATGACATGATATTATATACAGAAAACCCTAAAGGCTCCACCAAAAAACTACTAGAATTGATAAATGAATTCAGTAGTTGCAGGATACAAAAGCAATGTAGAGAAATCTGTTTCACTTCTATACACCAACAATGAAGCAGAAGAAAGAGAAATTAAGGAATCAATCCCATTTATAATTGCACCAAAAATGGTAAAATGTGTAGGAATAAACCTAATCAAAGAAGTGAAATCCCTGTACTCTGAATACTATAAAACACTGATGAAAGAAATTGAAGAGGACACAAAGAAATGGAAAGACATTCCATGCTCATGGATTGGAAGAACAAATATTGTTAAAATATCTATACTACCCAGGGAGGAGCAAGATGGTAGAGGAGTAAGAGACTTAAATTTCCTCTAGCCCAGGAATTCAACTAGTTATCAAGCCATTATGAACATGTACAAACCCAACAAGAGATTGAAGAGAAGAATAGCAGCAATTGCAGTGGAGCACAACATCAGAACTTTTAGAAGTCTGCTCCACTGAGGGATGATGCACCAGAGGCTAAGCAGGGGCTTAAACCCTTGCTGGGACAGTGTGGTCTCAGGACCCATGGGGTCACAGAAGGACCTGGGGTGCCTCAGAATGGTAGATCTCCCAGGTATCAGAGCAGGGAAGCCGGCTGCAGAGACAGATTGGAGGAGTGGGCTCTCAGCTTGGGGTTACCTTAAACCATGATCTGAGGCACAGTTGGGCTACTACTCTTTGAGCAGGGACTCCACAAGTAGCAGATCCCAGGAAAACCCCCCTTCCTCCACCAGGAGGAGCAGTACAGGAGTGTGCTGCAGAAATCTGCTGGATTTGGAGACTCCAAACAGGGCGGTGTGCCAGAGATAGAAAAGCTTGGTCACAGGCTGGGTGAGCATGGAGTGCGGCCAGAGACCAGGGAGACAGGCGTGATTGACTGCTTTTCTCTGAGGGCACACTGAAAGGGGGGACTGAGCTCTCAGCTCCTCCAGGGCTTGAGATTGGGAGGCTGCCATTTTCATTCTCGTCCTCAATAGCTGTACAGAAAGCTTTCAGGGAACAAAAGCTAAAAAGAGCAAACCTGAGCAGATTACTTAGCCTGGTCCCTGGCAAGGGCAGTGCAATTCTGCCTCAGGCAAAGATATTTGAGAATCACTGCAAGAGGCTCCTCCCCCAGATGATCCACAAGAACATCTAGCCAAGACCAAGTTTACTGATCAATGAGAACTGCAAAACACCAGTGCTAGGGGAATACAGCACATAGAATTCATGGCTTTTCCTCCATCATTCTTCAGTCTTTCAAAGTTAAATTATTAAAATTTTTAAATATTTTTTCTTCTTCTATTTTTCTTTTCTTTTTTTGAATTTTTCTTCTTTCCTATTTTATTTTTTAAAATATTTTATTTATTTGACAGAGAGATCACAAGTAGGCAGAGAGGCAGGCAGAGAAAGAGAGGAGGAAGCAGGCTTCCTGCTGAGCAGAGAGCCTGACGCAGGCCTCAAACCCAGGACCCTGAGATCATGACCTGAGCTGAAAGCAGAGACCTTAACCCACTGAGCCACCCAGACGCCCTCTTCCTTCCTATTTTAACCTATTTTAACTATTTTATCAATACCTTTTTAAAAATCTTTTTTTAATTTTCATTTTTATAGTCACATTCTATCCTTCATTGTATTTAACCTTACTTTTTGTATACATATGAGTTTTTCCTTCTTTAAAATTTTGAAAGGCAATTTATTTTAACAGACCAAAACACACCCAAAATCAAGTGTGTGGCTTTGTTCTATTCACCAGCCTAACCATTTTTTTCCTCTTTTTTCCCCTTTCTTCTCCCCCTGGTTACAGTTCTCTTCTGATTTGATTAGTGTACTCAGAAAACTATAAAGTACTCATGAAAGAAATGAGGAAGACACAAAGAAATGGAAAAACATTCCATGTTCATGGATTGGAAGAACAAATATTGTGAACATGTCTATGCTACATAGAGCAATCTACACATTTAATGCAATCCCTATCAAAATACCATCAATTGTTTTCAAAGAAATGGAACAAATAATCCTAAAATTTATATGGAACCAGAAAAGACCCTGAATAGCCAGAGGAATATTGAAAAAGAAAACCAAAGTTGGTGGCATCACAATTCCCGACTTCAAGCTCTATTACAAAGCTATAATCATTAAGACAGTATAGTACTGGCACAAAAACAGACACATAGATCAATGGAACAGAATAGAGAGTCCAGAAATGGACCCTCAACTCTATAGTCAACTCATCTTCAACAAAGAAGTAAAGAATGTCCAATGGAAAAAAGATGGCCTTTTCAACAAATGGTGTTGGGAAAATTGGACGGTCACATGTAGAAGAATGAAACTGGACCATTTCCTTACACCACACACAAAAATGGACTCAAAATGGATGAACAACCTCAATGTGAGACAGGAATCCATCAAAACCCTTGAGGAGAACACAGGCAGCAACCTCTTCAACCTCAGGCACAGCAACTTCTTCCTAGAAACATCACCAAAGCAAGAGAACCAAGGGCAAAAATGAACTATTGGGACTTCATCAAGATAAAAAGCTTTTGCACAGCAAAGGAAACAGTCAATAAAACCAAAAGACAATTGACAGAGTGGGAGAAGATATTTGCAAATGACATATCAGATAAAGGACTAATATCCAAAATCTATAAAGAACTTAGCAAACTCAACACCCAAAGAACAAAGAATCCAATCGAGAAATGGGGAGAATACATGAACAGACATTTCTGCAAAGAAGACATTCAAATGGCCAACAGACACATGAAAAAGTGCTCAACAGCACTCGACATCAGGGAAATACAAATAAAAACCACAATGATATACTACCTCACACCAATCAAAATGGCTAAAATTAACAAGTCAGGAAAGGACAGGTGTTTGTGAGGATATGGAGAAAGGGGAAGTCTCCTACACTGTTGGTGGAAATGTAAGATGGTGCAGCCACTCTGGAACAGTGTGGAGCTTTCTCAAAAAGTTGGAAAAAAAAGTTGAAAATAGAGCTACCCTATGACCCAGCAATTGCACTACTGGGTTTTTACCCCAAAGATACAAATGTAGTGATCCAAAGAGACACATGCACCCCAATGTTTTAGCAGCAATGTCCACAATAGCCAACCTATAGAAAGAGCCTAGATGTCCATCAACAGATGAATGGATAAAGAAGAAGTGGTACAGGGTGCCTGGGTGGCTCAGTGGGTTAAAGCCTCTGCCTTTGGCTCAGGTCATGATCTCAGGGTCCTGGGATCGAGGCCAGCGTTGGGCTCTCTGCTCAGCAGGGAGCCTGCTTCCTCCTCTCTCTTCTGCCTGCCTCTCTGCCTACTTGTGATCTCTCTCTCTCTCTCTGTCAAATAAATAAATAAAATCTTTTTTTTAGTATACACACACAATGGAATACTATGCAGCCATCAAAAATGAAATCTTGCCTTTACAATGACATGGATGGAACTAGAGGTTATTATGCTAAGAGAAACAAGTCAATAGTCAGAGAAGGACAATTATCATATGCTCTCACTGATATGAAGAATTTGGGAAACAAGACAGAGGATCATAGGGGAAGGAAGGGAAAAATGAAACAAGACGAAACCAGAGAGAGAGAGAGACAAACCATAAGAGACTCTTAATCTCATTAAAGAAACTGAGGGTTGTTGGGGGGAAGTGGGCTGGGAGGGATGGGGTGTCTGTGTGATGGAAATTGGGGAGGGTATGTGCTATGGTGAGTGCTGTGAATTGTGTAAGACTGTTGAATAACAGACCTATATCCCTGAAACAAATAATACCTAATATGTTAATAAAAAAGAAAAAAAATGTCTACCCAAAGCAATCTACACATTTATGCCCTGGGGCCGGTGCTGAGCTGCCTGCCAGGTGAGATGTGGGAAGGAGCACTGGGCAGGTGTCCCACGACTGGACCCAGTGCTGAGTTACCCAGTGAGTGGTGCTGGAGACGGGACACTGCAGCTTACTGCCACGGGAGGCATAACATAATCCCTATCAAAATACCAACAGCATTTTTCACAGAGCTAGAACAAACAATTCTAAAATTTGTATGGAACCACAAAAGACTCCAAATAGCCCAAGTAACCTTGAAAAAGAAAAGCAACACAAGAGGCATCACAATTCTGGACTTAAGTTATATTACAGAGCTGTAGTGATCAAGACAGTAAGGTCCTGGCACAAAAATAGATATGTAGATCAATGTAACAGAATAGAAAACCCAGAAATAGCCGACAACTAAAAGGTCAATTAGTCTTTGACAAAGCAGGAAATAATACCCAATGGGAAAAAGGCAGTATCTTCAATAAATCGTGTTGGGAGAACTGGACAGAAACATGCAAAAGAAATAACCTGGGCCACTTTCTTATACCATATGCAAAAATAAATTCAAAATGGATTAAAGACCTAAATATAAGACCTGAAACTATAAAAATCCTAGAGAAGATCACAGGCTATAACATCTTTGAATTTGGTCATAGCAAGTTCTTTTCTGGATATGTCTCCTGAAGCAAGAAAAACAAAAGCAAGAATAAACTATTGGAATTCTGTCACAATAAAAAGCTTCTGCACAGCAAATGAAGCAACCAACAAAACTAAATGGGAACCTGTGGAATGGGAGAATATATTTGCAAATGACATATCTGAGGAAGCGTTAGTATCCAAAATCTATTATGAACTTATAAAACTCAATACCCAAAAAACAATTAATCTGATAAAAATGGGCAGAAGAGGTTCACCTGGGTGATTCAGTCGTTAGGCCTCTGCCTTTGGCTCAGGTCATGATCCGGAGTCCTAGGATCGAGCCCTGCATCAGGCTCCCTGCTCTCCTACTCCCCCTGCTTGTGTTCCCTCTCTAGCTGTGTTTCTCTCTGTCAAGTAAATAAATAAAATCCTTAAAAAAAGTAAAAATAAAAATGGTCAGAAGACATGAATAGACATTTTTCCAAAGAAGAAAGACACATGAAAAGATGCTCAACACCATATATCATAAGGAAAATACAAATCAAAACTATCCCTGTAACTTACACCTGTCAGAATGTCTAAAATCAACAACACAAGAAACAACAGGTGTTGGTGAGGATGTGGGGAAAGGGGAACCCTCTTGCACTGTTGGTGGTAATGCAAAGTGGTGCAGCCACTCTGGGAAACAGTATGGAGGTTCCTAAAAAAGTTAAAAATAGAAGTACCCCAAGATCCAGTGATTGCACTACTTTTTATTTACCCAAGGAATACAAAAATGCTAATTTGGAGGTATACATGCACCCCAGGATGTTTATAGCAGCCTTATCTACAATAGCCAAACTATGGAAACAACCTATGTATCCATTGACTGATGAATGGATAAGGAAGATGTTTTACACACACATACTCTCTCACACACATAAGCACACACACACATTGGAATATTACTCAGTCATCGAAAAGACTGAAATCTTGCCATTTGCAATGACATGAATGGAGCTGAGAGCATTATGCTAAGTGAAATAAGTCAGTCAGAGAAAGACAAATACCATATGATTTCACTCATATTTAGAATTTAATAAAAGAAATGAGCAAAGGGGAAAAAAGAGAGAGAAGCATATCAAGAAAGACTCTTGTCAATCAGAGAAAGACAATTATCATATGATCTCTCTGATATGAGAAATTTGTAAGGCAGGGTGGGGGTGTCATGGGGGGAAAGGAGGAAAAAATTAAACAAGATGGGACTAGGGAGGGAGACAAACCATAAGAGACTCTTAATCTCAGGAAACAAACGAAGTTTGCAAGGGGGTTGAGGGTGGGGAGGGATAGGGTAGCTGGGTTATGGATATTGGGGAGGGTATGTGCTATGATGAATACTGTGAATTGTGTAAGACTGATGATTCACAGACCTGTACCCCTGAAGCAAATAATACATTATATGTTAATTTTAAAAAGAGACTCTTAACTATAGAAAACAAACTGATGGTTATCAGAGGGTAGGTGAGGGGGAATGGGTGAAATAGGTGTTGGGATTCAGAAGTGCACCTGCTGTGATGAACACGAGGTTATGTATGGAAGTGTTGAATCGCTATATTGTACACCTCAAACTAAAATGATACTGTATCGTAACTAACTGGAATTTATATAAAAACATTAAAAAATCTCTTAGAAAATTTCAAGAATACAATACAGTATTACTAACTATAGTCACCATGCTAGACATTAGATCTCCAGAACATATTCATCCTACATTAATGAACCTCTCACTCAACTCTTTGACCAGCATCTCTGCATTTACCCCACATCCTCTCTGAGACCCTGGGAGCCACCATCCTACTCTCTGTTTTTGTGAGCTTGACTTTTTTAGATTCCACATATAGATGAAATCATGCAGTATATGTATTCGTTTGTCTGGTTTAGGGGTTCTTTTTCTGCTATGATAACTGTGACATTTTTCTCATTTCCATTTCTAGGTATGTATAGATATGGAACAGAAAAAATTTTTATTGTTGTGTATTTATCTTGAATCCAAATTCTTTTATTAATTATGGAGTTTTTGTTACTGAAGGCTTGGGTTTGCTATGTATATAAATATACATTAGCAAAAAAAGATCTTTCAATCTCATCTTTCACAGTATATACACAGATTTTATCTTACTTCATTCTTTATAACAGCATTGTGTAGTGGAATTTTCTGTGAGGATGGAAATGTTCTATAGCTGTGTTGTCTAATATAGTAGCAACTAGACACATGTAACTATTGAGCACTTTATATGTGCCTACTGAGACCAAAAAAACTACATTGAAAATTTTATTTAATTTCAATTAATTTAAATGTAGATAGCCATATATGACTAGTAGCTCTCATATTGAACAGTATGGGTATAAAATATCTAAAATAATGTTGAATAATAACAATAGTAGGAATGTTTGTATAGTTCCTGGTTTTTAAAAATGATATATTTATTTATTTTAGAGAAAGAGAGAGTGGGGGGAGGGACAGAGGGAAAGAATCTCAAGCAGACTCCTTGCTAAATGTACAGCTCCATGTGGGGCTCAATCTCATGACCCATGAGATCGTGATTTCAGCCAAAACCAAGAGTCAGACGCTTAACTGACTGAGCCACCAAAGTGTAGTTCCTGCTTTTAAATAAAATGCTTTGTCTTTTACTACTTGGGATAGTCTTTGTTGTTGGTTTTTGGTAAAAAAAAAAGACTCTTATTATTTAGGTTTTTTTCTATTCCTCTTTTACTTAGAAATTTTATTAGGAATTCTTGCACAATTTTATCAAATTCCTTTTCACTGTGAATGTGATCATAAGGCTTTCTCCTTTAATTTGGTGAAATAATGGATTATGATGCTAGATTTTCTTATATCTAACCACCCACATTACCAGAATAAACCATATTTGGTCATAGTTTAACTTGAAAAAATTTTTGAAGTAATTTTTAACTAGAAATTATGTTTTAGTTTTTTCAGTCATTTTCTGGATCTTTCAGCTTTTCCACCATCTGTGACAAGGTAGAATTCTGCTCCCCCTGTTGGGCATAGATCACTATTACTGTAGAGCCCAGAACACTTAGGATGCAGTCCATCCCTCCATGCATATTCAATTATTCATTCAAAAAGTAGGAAGATAAAATTGAACTAGAGTGAAACAGATAAAAAGTAAATAAGCCAGACATAGGCTAGGCAATTCTTGGAAAAACTCTTGGTAAAAATGACCAAGGCCACCACAATTTCCTTATACCATATACATTTATTTTTCTAGTGTTTTGATAAGAATAAAAATGGCTGATAAGAATAAAAATGGTGCTAGGAACAAAGTAAGAAGTAGCAATGTAAGACAGATAGGCATGTAAGGGCATGTAGTACAGATAAATTAACTTAACAAATGTTACTGTAGAATTAACAATTTAAGCAATGTTATAGTTGGAGGGCTTTACATAAGGGCAAATATTTGTTGAAATATATAGTATCTTCTAAATACTCTAAAATTTAAAATTTCTCCTAAATAAAGAGATAAGGATAAAAAAAGACCATCTTGGCAGAAGTAAAATACTATCAGAACTAATTTGGGTGTATACAAATTACAAATTAAGAATGAGAGAGTAAAAATTATGATGATGCTAACAGAAGTCCCAGATAAAGCATCTTAATTCTGCTTACATGACTAATATAATCAGTGTGCCCTAGGGCAAAGGCACAGGCTACAAAATTCGTAGATGTTCCAATTCCCACTGCAAAGGAGACCTAAAGTTCTTGACTAAGTGAGGTTACATGACTATAAACAAAACTTGGCATATCTATACTATTTTTTACATACACTTCAATTCTTCAAGTCAAGTCCAGCCCATGTAAAAAGAATCAAAAGTTCTTATACATACACTTGTGCTACATAAACTCTTAACATCTATAAAATTCTAGTTTAGTGCTATGTTTTTTCCCAATTAAATAAATCCCACAGCAGCTATAAAATAAGATAGTTCTTACTGATGCCCTAGTAGTTATCATTATTCCAGCGAGCTGAGATTGATAGATTTTTTTTAGGTTGATAATTTCTAACATGTTATAACCCACCAATCAAAGTACCCACAAATACATGCAAATGACTAGTAAAAGAGGGGGAAATACATCATGTTTTCCAGAGAAATGAGCAGTAGATAAGCATTTAATTTCTTTTTCACTATGATTAAGAAAGCTCCACTTCTGGGTGCCTGGTGGCTCAGAGGGATAAGCCTCTGCCTTCGGCTCAGGTCATGATATCAGGGTCCTGGGATCGAGGCCTGTATCAGGCCTGTGCTCGGTGGGGAGCCTGCTTCCTCCCCACCCCCTCTCTCTCTCTCTCTGCCTGCCTGTCTGCCTACTTGTGATCTCTCTCTCTCTGTGTCAAATGAATAAATAAAATTTAAAAAAAAGAAAGCTCCACTTCTGCCAGAAGAGAAGACCAAAAAGGCAGGATTTTATTGAAAGTTTCACAGACTATCTCAATTTCTAGAATCTGACATCAACGTTATCTTTATCTCTTTCTGTTATTTGTTCCCAGAATGCTCTCTCATTTGGAGACCTTTTCTGGGAAAGTTGTTTACCCATAGTGTAGGCCTTGAACAGTGAGACTCAACTATGTCAAGTCAGTGAGAGCTAAAGTTAAATTTGCTTTTGACTTAGCTAAACAGAAATGGATCTGAATGTAGGGCAGAGACAGAAATAGACTCGAGATAATTTTTTATTATAGAAAAGTAAGTAATGTTTATGTGACTATTTCTGTGTATATGAGTATACAGGTAATTACAGGAGGAAATGAGAATTTACTGAAATTATCTGAGAAAAGGAGAAATTCTGGATCTTTGTTGGCTTATTCTAAACCAGACCGTGATCTCTGAAAAAAATAAATTCATTTTTTAATATGAGCATTAGGATTAAATATAATTCCAGTAGGTTATAAACTGAAGAGTGCATACTGAATATTAGTTCAATCCATCAGAACCATTCCTTCAGGTATGTATGCCCACCATGACCTAAAGAAAGGCTGAAAAATTAACTATCAATTCTAGAACACTGTAATACAATAAAGTAATACAGCAAATACTTACATTTTTCCTCAGGTGAAAAGACAATTGAAAAATGTAACTGTTCTTCATGAGCATTAGTAAGGAGCTTTGATGTTTTCCTATCACATTCATGAAACTTCTTTTATTCCATTTTTGAAACAAGATATTCACCTATTTTTGATAAAACTTGTTTTTTTCCTGGTTATAAAATTGACATGCATGTTAAGCAAAAGAAACAGGAAAATACAGACAAGTAAAAGGAAGAAAATGTGCTAATGGAAAGAAAAGCAAGAGGAAGAGAAGAAAAGCTAAATAACCTTTCTATTTTTATTTTTTGATTATTTTTAAAAGTTTATTTTTCAGTAATCTCTACACCCAACATGGGACTTGAACTCACAACCCCAAGATCAAGAGATGCATGATCTTCTGACTGAGCCAGCCAGGTGCCTCTAAATAATCCTTTTTTTAAATGTAGAGATTGCTCTAATAGAAGTGCTGCTGGTCATTTTAATAAGTCCTATCTTCTTTAAGATAGAGCTTCCTCCAATGAAAATGCTGGGGCTGAGAACCAATACTAGGCAAGTATAGAAGTAAGAGTGTCCAGAAATTGTTTCCTTGCAGCAATGATTCTCTGGTGGGATAAAATATTAGAATGGGCAATTTGTCCAGATAAAAAAAATTCCTGCGTTGAGTGACATCAGCAAAAATGACAGAGTAGGAAACTCCAAAAATCCTTCTCTTCACAAAAGCAGGAAACAAACTGGAAAACACTCTCAAAATCAGATTTATAAGAACTCTGGAAGATAATAACATATTTATAGCAACTATGCTTGTTGAGTGACATCATGCAGACTAGGGAACTCCAGGTTTCCATCTCTCCACAAAACAACTAATTAGATGATAAAAACTATCAACTTTTGTGGAACTCTGGAATCCAGTGAAAAACTTAAAAAGGGCAGAGAAAAGCTTCATTGAAAAGAGTGGCTATGTTAAAAGAGTGCAGTGGTGTTTCTGATCACCTGCCTAGCAACTTCCCACTCCCCAGGTCCCCAGTAGCGAGGGAGATGACGTCCTACACGCCTGGCAGAAGATGATACCACCAGGGGGAACTACATAGACCTTATTACCAAAGACCGTGGCTGTGTGTTTCAACCGGACTAGTGTCTCTTTTGAGGGCTGGTGTAAGGGTCTGCCTTTATTTCACCCTACTTAAAGCATTCCCAGGGTTTCCTGAGTAGCTTTTGCTAAAAACATTTAAAAGAAGAAGTACTGTCTGGAACAGCCTGGGAAGGGGATAATAATCAGGACAACTGGGGTGCTTGGGTGGCTCAGTCGTTAAGTGTCTCCCTTCGGATCAGGTCATGATCCCAGGGTCCTGGGATTGAGCTCTGCATCAGGCTTCCTGCTTGGTGGGAAGCCTGCTTCTCCCTCTTCCACTCCCCCTCACTGTGTCTCTCTCTGTCAAATAAATGAATAAAATCTTTAAAAAAATAATCAGGACAACCAATAGATAGGCTGAAAAGCCTGAGATAGAAGAGGCTGTGAGGCTTTATTACAAAGCTGTGATTAACAAGACAGCATGGTACTGGCACAAAAACAGAGAAATAGACCAATGGAACAGAGTGGAGAGCCCACACATGGACCCACAAATCTATGGTCAAATCATCTTTGACAAAGCAGGAAAAAATATCCAGTGGAAAAAAGACAGTCTCTTCAATAAATGGTGCTGGGAAAATTGGACAGCTACATATAGAAGAATGAAACTAGAC